>JALBCR010002978.1:0-118830 GCA_030710515.1 Abscondita cerata
TATCCTTAGTGGTTACGAACAAACACCGCCAACTGTTACTATTGAGCAACAAAGTGTTGCGGATCCCAGTTCTTCAAATGTCCTGGCGTCTATTGTTGAGGAAGATATAATGTAAGGTAGGTTATTTGTTGTTCAAAAGTGGAATAAAATATTTTTTAAATAGGAAAATACCAATCTTCAAATCTCCTGCGGAAACACAAACACCACCTTCATTTAGTACAAGATCACCCAGAAAAACTAAACTTCGTAAGACAATATTCAAACTGTGCACATCCAAAGTTAAACTGGCAAGAAAGATTAAAATTTGGCACTGAAAAGTTCTGCACCGAAAACTGTAACGCAACAAGATTTTAAAACAATGTGTGAACATTTTCTTCCTTCAAACATTGTAGGATTGGTACAAACGCAGAAGATCTGTATAAAAATCACCTACAAACAGAAGATATACAGAAGAATTTAAACAATTTTCTTTTAAACTTTATTTCACCAGCCCAAAAAATTACAAACTCTTGGAAAACTTTTATTCTTCCAAGTATTAGAGGTTTGCAAGGACCACGCAAAATGTACATTTTAAAGTAGGTTTCAATGATTTTGTATTCAGTGCACTCGAGTTAAAATTACGTTCTTTAGAAGTCAAAGTAAAACAATGTTTGCTTTGTATAGATGAAATGTCTATCAAATCGGCATTATTTTATAATTATCGGGTTTCATAATGAAGGGGATGGGAATAGATTTTACCTGCACAATCGGTATTTGTTATAATGGCAGAGGAATATATAAAAGTTCAGCAACCAATCTGTTACTTTTTTACAAATACTGTTTGTAAAGGTAATAAATTAAAATCTATTGTTTTGCAATGTATCGAAAACCTCGAACTAGAATCAGGAGCAAATGTAAGAGCAATAATTAGTGATCAAGGGAGTAATTTCAAAGAACTAACCAAAATTTATTGATTACAGTTGAAAAACCATTCTTTGTTCTAAACGATAAAAAATTTATTATTTTTGATATTCCCCACTTGATTAAATCTGTCAGAAACAATTTATTGAAATATAATATCAGTTTTAACAACAAAGTAGCATCGTGGAAACATATTGAACAATTCTATGAATCTGAAAAATTAAAACATTAAGGCTAGCCCGCGTTTAACGAATGCACACATATATCCAACAAATTTTCAGAAAATGCGTGTAAAATACGCAACACAAGTAATAAGCGAATCTGTTGCAATTGGCATATCAACATATGTATCTTTAATGCTTTACCTTCAGAAGCTTGTGGAACAGCAGAATTTTTAGAAAAATTTGATAAGTTATTTGATCTTTTCAACTCTTCCAAATATAAAACGCAAACATACAATTTAGCTTTTATGGGAGCCGATTATCAAGTATCCTATTTAAGGAAATGTCTAATTTGTTAAAATCAATTAAAATATGTAATAATTTAGGCCGGAATATTACAAACCAAATTAAGTGCTTTGAGGGTTGGCTGATGTCGATTAATTCTTTGATGTTGCTTTGGCAGGATTTTAAAAATGAAAATTGTAACTTTTTTGTTTACCAGACGTCTTAACCAAGATTGTCTGGAAAACTTTTTGGCTAATACGAAGCAGGGAGGTCATAGTACAAATCCAACACCACAAGCCTTTCAAAATACTTTTAAAAATTATTTTCCATAAACCTTTTCAGCACAGTGAAAGTGCAAACTGTTCGGAGGATTTTGATCAAATTTTGAGTCAAATTAATCAAACGGTTGTAACGTCATTACCTTGCAGCAAGAAAAAGCAACCAGTCATAGTGGATTAATTTTAATTTTAATGATTTTAGAGAGCTAGATCTTTACAGAAAATGCACTGATTTATGTATGCGGATATCTGTATAACAAAATGTTAAAAGTTCATGATTGTAACATATGTAAAACACTAGAATATAAGGAATTAACAACTTCAAATTTATTTTGCCATTTGAAGGCATATGAAACAAAAATAAAAATATTTTTGGAAATCTTATAATTCCAAATGCAGATTTTATTTTGATTTGTGTTCAAAAAATGGTAGTTTGTTTTACTCTAAATTTTGAGAAACTTTGTTTGTACGAAATGTTGAAAAGAACTTTTGGCTGTATTTAACCAAATAGAATTTACGCCAACGTGTCCGAATCTCCCAAAAGAATATGTAGAAAATTATTTGTAGAATGAAAATTTATCATACGCTAAAACATATTAACAATGGGTTTGTAAACACTGACAGAAAAGTAAAAACTACTAAAAATTTGCATTTGTAAGTTTTTTTTTTTTTTAGCTACGTTTGTAATTAGGAACCCGAATTTGTAACAAAACTGGTTAAAGAAAGATAACGGCCAATTTCATGACCATCATTAATTTTAAAGTCAATTTTACATCTGATTATCACTCTAAATAAAGTCTTTCAAATTTTCTTTACTTAAAGGTTTTAGAGAAGTTCATGAAATCGAGCCTTGCGTAATAACAAATTTGATATAAAGTAAAAACTAATAAAAATTTCGTTTTTAATAGTAACTATGCGTTTGTATCCGATCTTATTTACATTACATTCCGTCAATATTTAAAAGTGACGCGTAATGCTCTCGTTTTTATTGGCTGAATTCATTGGGCGACAGTTCTGGTCAACATGCGCACTAAGAATTTGTTATCAAAAATATCAAAGGATTTCGTCGGCGTGTCGCTTCTTATTCGTTAGTATTTATTCTTTGGTATTAAGTTTACATACGTTACAAAGCGTTCGATATATTCGTATACGATAATGAAATGAACGCTTTCGAGAATTGACCCCAGGGACCTCTACATGTGTGATTTTATGGAGTATGTATTTAATTTGCTACGTGGTTGCTTATCATGGTAGAATTATCAATAATACCATTAATTAAATATGATAATAGTCAAATAAAAACTTACCTGTTAAAAAGACGCATTCTTTTTGCAATTTTTTCCCAAATTTTAGTTTTTGTGTGGGCATCACTGTCTTTTTTTGAATTAGTATTGTATAACACAACGTATTTTCTAACACATTCAATTAACAACTCACTTTGAGCTATTTTAGAAGACATTTTTGAGTTTTTAGCAACAATATCGAACGTGTAATTGGCTTTGGTAAACTTTGCGGTGCGTAACAAAACTCGCTGGAACCTGCCACGAATTAAAACGTGCGAAACTAAACTACGATTGAAATCTTTGCTTGTATATTTTCGCTTAGTATCGCTCAAGTGGCCGTGGATGCCTTTAGAATAAGAGATCTAATTTATAAAAATCTTATCTTCGCTTAGTTTTTTGAGTTTCGTTTCGCTCGTAGTGGCCGTCCGCCTTCAATACCAGTCGAATAGTTCGCTCGTGTCTGTTTTTGACTAATCAAAAACAGAAAACCATAAACAAAAAATATTTTTACACAAGCAAAGGGTTACAACACTTGTTTATAGGAACAGATTTTATATTTATTCTTTAATATAAACTAGATAAAATTCCAAAAATGACCTTAAAATGGCATTTTTACATGTATTATATTATAACTGCTTTAAACTTAAATTTATTTTTGTTGTTATATACAGGTGCAAAATGTTTCTTCTTTGTAAAAAATTGAATTTTAGAACTTTACAGAGTTTGGTTTAGTCATAAACAGACACGAGCGCAGAGGCAATTCCGCTATTTCCAGCCGTGGTATTGAATACCCTTAAATGACATTGACTAGTGTAACGTTAAATGTAGATAATTCTCGGGATAGAAAACCGATTCGGGGAAATTACCAAATGGAATATGTTATAAATAAATATGACTAAAATAATTAATTTAAAAAGATTTAGAACAATTTTTATCTATGTATTGGCTTAGATTGAGCGATGAGAAATTTCACAATAAAAATAAACAAATCCTGATTAACCTGCTAAGAAATAACAACTATCCTTACAAACTAATAACTAAAATAGTGAACCCTAATACTTATAATACCTATACGAATAATATTATTACTAACAACCAAAGAAACAACAATTCTAACAACTTAAATAACGACTTGTTAATTATGTACAAAAAGGTTATAAACATCCCCTCGCTCAGTCCAAGAATCATTCATCTACTTAAAAACGGCCAACTAAAAATTATTCTATACAGGGTACCCCAACGCAAACTTGACTCCCCATATAACATGAAAACTAAAAAATATTTCAAAATTCGCCGAAACACGTTGATTTTTGTTCTTAAGGGAGCCTTTTGACAGTCAAGCCAACTCGATATGTTCATCCCCCTAATGCCTAGTAACCCCAACTTTAAAATTTCAAACGAGACTACCCCACTTGTGGCATATCATTTTAAAGCCCTTTTCATTGCAAATACAATGACACTTCGTTTTTTAGAAATCGGTTGGGATTTGACTGAATTAATTGCTACAAACGAATAGTTGACAAACCAACTTACGCGTAGTAATTTCTGCGAGAATACTCGCCACTCATAAGTTTTTTATCGACTACACACGACCACATTTACCTATTTTTGTTGATGTGTCTATCAGTTCACAATAAAAATCAGAAAGAGGACAAAAAGCTGAAGCAAATAATAAGTCAGATACTAATTGTTTTTGTTTATAATATGTCTATAGAAAATCAGATCTTTCTGAATAACAAAACACTGTCACAAAAAAGTCGCCGTTTTTGCTTGTGACCAAAAATCGTTAATTTCAGCTTGATCTTGAAAGTTTTAACGTGTTTAAAAATGGTTTATTTAGTCGCGGAAAGAGTAGAAATTGTTGCAATTTATTATCGAAATAATGATTGCGCTAAAGCTACAGCACGAATTTTTAACGCAAATCATCCTGAAAAAATGTAAGCCCTAGTACGTTAAACAACTGATTGACAAGTTCGTTGCAACGGGTTCGCCTTTAAACAAGAAACGTGAAGTAATTGGTCCAGTTCGAAATGAAGCACTTGAAGTGGCAGTTTTGGGTCATGTACAGATGAACAATAAGCAATCGATTACAACTGTATCTCAAGCTTCCAGCGTATTCCGTTCCAGTGTTCATCGAATTTTGAAAATACAAGTTTCATCCATTTAAGATGATGCTGATTCAAGAGTTACATGAAGATGACTTTGATCGCCGTAACGAATTTTGCGAATACTTTAGTGAACAACTTCTACAGAATCCAAAAATTTCTACAATACATGTTTTCCGACGAATGCACATTTATGTTGAATGGCGAAGTAAATAGACACAATTGTCGTTATTGGAGTGATGTTAATCCTCATTTAATTAGGAAATTTCATACTCAGACTCCTCAAAATTAAATGTTTGGGCTGGAATTTTGGGCGACCATATTGTTGGACCATTTTCATTCAAGGTAATCTGAATGGAAACATTTATCTAGAATTATTAGAAGATATAAAACATCCTAGGATAACAGATATTTTAGAAAGTTCTGAATAACCATTTCCTGGGACATTGGATCTATGCCCTTAAGACTTTTTTGTGGGGCCATTTAAAATCACGAGTGTACGCCACGCAGCCTGAAACATTACAAGTGTTACGTCAGAGAATTGTAGAAGAATGCCAATTAATAACTGCGGATGTCTTCAATAATGTTCGAAAAGAATTTGAAAACAGACTGTATTATTGTTTGCAAGCTAACGGGGGTCATTTTGAGCAATTCATCAAATAAATCTGACTATTATTTGCTTCAGCTTTTTCTTTCATTTCTGACTTTTTGTAAACTGATAGACATTTCAATAAAAATATGTAAGTAATGTGGTCGGGTGTAGCCGATAAAAACTGTAGTGAGTATTTGGGTTTGTCAACTTTTCGTTTGTACCAATAATTCAGTCAAATCTCAATCGATTTATAAAAACGAAGTGTTGTCATTTGTAAATTTAAAAAGGGGGTGGCTAGGCATTAGGGGGATGAACATATCGAGTTGGCTTGACTGTTCAAAAGGCTCCCCTCAAGAAACAAAAATCGACGTGTCTCGGCGAATTTCGAAATACTTTATAGTTTTCACATTATAGAGGGGTCAAGTTTTCGTTGGGATACCCTGTATAATAATAAAACACCGTTTATAACAACACATATTCGACACTCAAAGAATAGAAAGCCACCTCAGACAACGACTTAAGGTACCCCTTCACGTACAGTTTTTCATGCGTTTTCGACTGACAGTCCATCAGTTCAGTCCAAACTGAACGTGAAGGAGCGCAAAATTCCTCACTGACGAAGTCCCGGCGCGGGCTGAAGAAATTAAACCGAACAAATATTTCGGCACGGCCTCAAGGGCACCGGGGGCGATGATCGGAACGGTAGCTGCGCGTCAGTTGTCCGTCGGCGGTTAACAAAAGTGCGGGGATGCGATTTAAGTGGGAGAAAGTAAGACGCACGAGGAGCCTAGTAGTTGAGTAGTAGGGAAGTGTATTTTGGGGGTTGCTGGGGATTGAGTATAATTTTTTACTTGTGGAATATTATTATATTGTATAATAACTTATTATTGCAGAGATATAACATGGCACCTCCTCAGTCAGTTGATTTTGTTAAGCAATTTATTGAAATTTATAGAGGTTATCCATGCTTATGGAAAATAAAAAGTGCGGAATACGCTATCAAGCATTTGAGGGAAAAGGTTGTCGAAAAACTAATTCAATTTCTGCCAGACGTTGTACTCTGGTGCAAATGAGGAATACGTTACAAAGAAAATTAACAATCTTAGAAGTTTTCCGAAAGGAATTGAAGAAAGTTCGAGACAATACTGGTTCTGGCATAGGAGCAGATGAAGTATATGTCCCATAATTGTGGTATTACAAGCTATGGTATTATTTACGGCCGATCAAGAGGAAAGTCGTGAAACTGTTGAAAGCATTATAGTGGACGAGGATTACACAACCAGATGAAAGTCAAGTAATAATATTTTTCCAAAATGTTTTAGTTTGTAAATAATTTCAAATCTAAGATGGCCGCTGGCACAAAATAACAGATTTCATATTGTTTCAATATGGGTAATGGGTATCAAATGAAAAGGAATATTAAGTAACGAAATAATAAAAACTAGAAACTAGAGAATAAAATAAGTAAAAAAAAAATAAGTTAAGCGGCACTAATTTTCAATAAAAATTATTTTTACTTATTTTGTTATATTCTTTATTAAAATGTACTTAATATTAATAACAACCCTTATTTATCATTTGGTCTTGCCACAAAACTTTCCCGGGACCATTGAAGTATTCCATGTATTCAATTCTTGTAGCTTTTGCGTTGTCTGCTGAATTTTTGTAATTTGTTTTCTGCAACTGTCCAAAAGGAGTAGGAGCATTTCTCCATTCTCCTAGAATGACTTCTCCTGTTTCGATATTTTCAAAATCTATTAAGCTTAGGTGGCGCATTAGAATTAGCACACTTTTTCCGAAGAAAATTATGAAGTACACACGATGCTAAAATTACCTTGTCTATGTTCTCTGGTTTCAAATTTATTTCCGTGTGAAATATTCTAAATCTTGCAGATAATATGCCAAACACGTTCTCGTCAATACGTCTAGCTCGCGACAAACGATAATTAAATATTGTCTGCTCACGGGTTAACCTTGTTTGAGGAAACGGTTTCATAAGGTGCTTGTGTAGGGGGAACGCATCATCCCCCACAAAAACAAAATTAATTTCATGTTTAGTCCTTTGGCAGTTTCATTTCATCTTTCATTAATTTCTTACAGAAAACTGAATTTTCGAAAACTCCTCCATCGGATACTCTCCCATTAGTTCCTACATTTACGTGTATAAACTCATAATTCGCATTGACCAGGGCCATCAGGATAACACTACAGTAACCTTTTGTAGTTGTAATAATATGATCCGCTGTGTGCCGGTTTGACGATCCTAATATGTTTCCCGTCCAAAAGCGCCACCACAATTGGGAAAAATTCCATAGGTTTCAAAGTCCCAACTTTTAAACCATTCTTCTTCAGAATCTGGCATCTAAAAATAGAAATAATTATTAAAGCAATTGTCTCTCTGTAGATTTCTTCAGCAAGTGTTAGCGACATAGCAGAAAATAATGGAAACACAAGATACGGATACTGAAACTTCTAATCTGTTTTCTTCCACCCTTGAAGAAAAGAAAGAATTTAACAACTCCGATTCCTTATTAAAAAGCAACGCTATAAACCCCAGTTATAGACAATTTTTATAAGGGAAGCGTTAAATGTTCTAAGCAAAACAGAAGACGAATATGATCATTATGGACTATCCATAGGAGCGAAATTAGGAAAAAATGGACCCACAACAAAGAATATTTTGTGAACATTTAATAAATATGGCAGTTTTAAAGGTACTTTCGCCAATTAAATGAACATTACACTATACAGTCTCAAATACCTAGAACATCACAAACACATACTGTTTCATCTGCAACCCATTCAACACCAGCAAAATTATTTGGCCTGACATACCACAAGCATATACTGTTTCATCTGCAACCTAGTCATCACTAGGTGGCCCATTGTCTGCTGCAATATTTCTATCTCAAAATGCTACACCAAGCAACACTTCAAATGTTTTTAACCACTCTGAAAGTATTCCACCTATTTGGCAAAGCAGAAATAATAATTACTCTGAGTCGATCGTCTCGAGGATTTATTCCACCTACAGATTTATTGAGAGGGGGTACTTCTTTCCAAATGACGAATCAATTGAATGTTACTTATAACAACACTGATGACACCACACCCACACATACATCATAGTTTATCTGTGTATTATCTGTGCGTCTTAAGTGAATATTGTTATATATTTTGTTTCAAAGAGTTTAATAATTCTTATTTTGTTATTTAAAAGCTTATTTTTATTTGTCTCATATTTCGTGTTCTAATAGTTCTCATTTTGTTATTTAAGAAGTCTATGTTGTTATGTTTTGAAATAAATGTATTTTTGTAATGAGGTTTATAAATAAATCAATCCAACTTACCTTCAAATAATCGTTCTTAAAACTTCATAAATGGCTTGACATGTTTCGGGTATAATTACACCAAGGGTTTTTGGGGATATTCTGGTACAAAATTTTAAATCTTCATACAATCTTCCTGTGCTAAATGTGATCTCAAAAAAATGGAACGTCCATATCAAGAAGGCCAAGGAAGCAAGAAGAAAATATAGAGAAGATGCTGATTCTAACAGAATGGACAACTTTAAATATATGTGTGTCAGCAGATCTTCAAAAGTAATCATGCTGCGATACTTTCAAGCAGGTATTTATTAAAGCTAAAATCAATATTTATATTCTTAGAAACGTTTGTTTTAGGTATTGTTCACCCAAAGGATCATTGCCTTTAACGAGAGCTTTGTCGGAGTTGGGAAAAACCAAAATCTGTGGGTCCAGCAGCTGTAATATGGCACGAGGCATTAGCTGGGCGCAAAAAGAAGACATTTGTAGCGTTTTCCACAAATATTTGCTCAGTCAACGTGATGTTTTGACTATTAAAATCTGGTTTGATAATTGTGCTGCGCAAAATAAAAATTGGACATTGTTTTCTTTTATTGCACATATCATCAACTCATCAGAAATTGCTGCAAACATTATAGAAATTTCCCGTAGTTTCGAGCCAGGTCATACATTTATGTCGGCTGACAGTTTCTTACCACCAGGTGGAGCAATCCTTAAATTTATATGACTCAGCATCAAAAACTGGAGGTGGTGGAAAAGTTTACGACTTTAAATGATTTCCAAGTGCCATCCAGCAAGTCAAGATGAAAAATGTGAAAGTTTTGACAATGGAGCTAACGGAATTTAAAGACTGGAAAGATAACAGTTCATGTGCAGAAAATTGAAAAACATTCACCAAGACCATATCTAAGTGATATCGTAAAATTAAAATTCGAAAGGGGCAGTTTTAGTATGTGGTATTCATACGAATATGATTCTCCATACACAGAGCTAAATTTTTTAACTGCAAAATAATCTAAAAAACACGGATACACCTAAATCACGATCAATCTGCAGAGGTATTTCAAAGTCAAAGAAAGATGACATCATCAAAAAAATTATGTCCTTTAATGCCGGGAAAAGAAGACGTATTTGGGAAGAACTACTGATTTCCGATGAAGTAGTAAATTTCTCCACAGATGTTGAATATTAAATCTTATTATCTGTCTTTTTTATAATAATTTAAATAATTAAACGTTTCCCCTTTTTAAATATATTATTCTAGTACATATTTGCAATAAAATAGTTTTAAAGTTGGATTCATTTTTTCTTTTCTTAAATTATTTAAATGTCAAATTTCAACATTACACCAATAATAATTACAATACTATTTACGACACGTGACCTATTATTATAATATGTTACTTTAAAACACCTTATCTACACACATAAGGTGTTTTTAAGCAATATATGAAAGTCACAGAAATACCTTATCTGCAATATTAATAATAATGAACAAAATAGGCCCCAAATGTCCCCAATTAAACACGTCTCATACAAAACTTTTAATTAATGGTTTTGGCAAATAATTTTTATTAAAATAGTGATGCTATGAGATTAAAACAGTGACTACCTTAAATAATCTCTTGTACTTACCATTAATAACACGTCGACCTAATGATTATATGGTACTTTACTTAGAAATAGTTGTATTCAGCTTTTTCAATAATAAGCATTTAAACGTGTGTATTGTTAACGACTATTTATGTTTATTGATTGTTATCGCCTTCATTTATATTGTACTCGCTTAATGATCGGTCAGTCAACTAATTCTTTCTTTGTCTTGAAAGTACAGAAAAATATAACTGTTGGGTCGACGTGTACGTACAAGACAATTTTTAAGCTCAAATTGTTTTGGAACAACTATAGAAGATTTACTGTGCATTGTGGGTAATCTTATAATCCTCATTCTCAATACGAAATACCTACGGGTGTTGACTATATTATAAACGTTTTTCCAGTTTCAGTTCGTTTTCGCTTGCGTTTAGATCTAAATTTTTACGTGGAGATTATATACTTACATTGACTTCGACTTTGGCTTGTTTTGGATTTTGAGTTTGGTGGACGATTACCTATTGTTTGATTCCTGAGATTTCGACATTGGCTTGTTTGGTTATTTTGAGTTTGGTGAACGATTTTTTGTTTGTTTTTTGGATACCGACATTGGCTTGTTTTGTGATTTAAAGTTTGGCGAACGATTATTTCTTTCTTTTACATCTTTAAAGTGTGAGTTGTGATTTGGTGGATTGAGTTAGCTTCATTTGGTGAAGAGTAATTATTAAGTAGTAAAATGGGAGGTTCACGAAAGCGTACTCAAAGATCACGTAAAATGCGTAAATTACAAAAGGCTAGTCTTGCTGCTTGAAAACAAAACGTGAAGTTGTTGTAAATAACGCGCATCAACCAACAGATGAAGATTTAAATGACAAAGTAAATGAAATATGTAATAATGGACAAAATGAAAACCAAAATTCTAAGTAAGTACAAAAGCAGAGTAATTTTCGTGTTTTTGGTGTGTAATTATTTTATTTCAGATACGAATTATCTGTTGATGACGACAAATTTTATGAAAAAAAAGACGACGAAGGATATCTACCACCACTACAATTTGAAGTTGACGTTGATAGACCAAAACATTAGCTGACGTGGTCAAGGAAGCATTTGTTGATGTAGCCCATCTTTTAACACAATATGAGACAATTGTTTCTCATAAATTCAGATGCACAATGGGCAAGATGCAAATATTGAAGGAACAGAGGTTGGATTGTTTACTACCTTGCATTTTTGTTGTGACAATTGCGAAAAACTGCAATTATTACCTCTGAACTAAATCATGCAAAAGAAAAGTAAACGAATCTCTTGTTTGGGGAAGTTTGAGTGTTGGAACAGGGTACAGTCAAATAGAAGAACTATTTGGAATTTTGAATGTTCCTATTATGAGCAACGATACATTTCGGAGAAAAACTTCAGTTGTAAAAAGGTATATTACAATACTAAATGTACCTATGTACCGCTATAAAAACTACTTCACCAGGTTTGGCAGGCGCGTCTTCAGGAAGAACTTTCGAAAGCTGGACAAGAAGAAAAACATCTTGCAATTGAAAAAGGACATGTTACTGCTGATGGTACTCCGTACATAACTGTCATTGGCGACGGAGGCTGGAGCAAGAGAACGTACGGCCATGGTTATAATGCAGCATCTGGTGTAGTGAGTATCAACATTTAAGCTTATCAATAAAAATATGTTAATTATGACTTTCAGGGAATTTTAATTGGCGCGGCTACTAAATCCCATTATTTGTTGCGGTTAGAAACAAAATGTGTTCTATGTGTTCTTATTATAAGTCAAAAAGAAAAATTCCTTCACACGATTGCGAATGTAATTATGCGGGTCCATCTACAGGAATGGAGCAAGACATAATAGTAGAAGGATTTTGCAAAAGCTTAGAACAACATGGACTAATATACAAGTACTATATCGGTAATAAACATATAGGTACTCTTAAAATGTTTTAATGATATAATCATTTCAGGAGATGGAGATTCAAATGTCTATGCCAAAATTATTGAAAAAGTACCGTATGGCCGAAGCGTTATTAAAATTGAATGCGCAAATCACATGACCAGATGTGTTAGTGATAAGTTACATAAACTTAGTGTTAATAAAGCCTTTTCTTTGCCCTTACGGAAACTGCTAATTGAAAAACGAAATGGCGTTTCTCGTTTAGAGAGATTAGTCAAAGGTGTTCGTACAATTATCAAAAATTGTGGACGTGACAATAATGTAACCGCTCTTCGGCAAAAGCATTTCAAATGCCCCATACCATGTATTTGGGAGACATATCAACTGCAGGTAAAACTTCACTATCTGTATTGTTTATCAATTCTTAATTGGTCTATTACACTTATTTCAGCTCCGTTTTGTAAAAATAAGGACAACGAACCCGATGTAGTAGAACTTCTTCAGAAGGAAAACCTGTCGGTGGAAATAAAAAAATTTGAGATCCATTAATTGCGAAAGCGGATAGACTTGCGTACAATGCAACTACTAATCAAGCTGAAAGGTAAAAGAATAATGCCTTTCAGTTTTTTTAAATTTTTAAAATAATATTTGTGTAAAATAAAATAATTTATTTTCATTTCTTACTTTTAGGTATATTTCAAATACACTTGTAAGAGTACATGCGGCAGCTTTAGCGCATTTTATCTGGACCTGCATGGCATTTACAAACTTGGGAATATTACCGCAACGCAGATAGAAACGAAATCGCCAATGCGATCTTTAACAAAAGAAATCGTATCCATCTCAAAAGCGAATTGCAAACCGAAAGTACCATCCAGAAAAAAAAGAGAAGATGTATAACTTCAGGGACCGATACCAACTATAGACCAGAAGCTGCAGAACCAGATATTACTGAAGATGAATTAAGATCAAGATGTGATACTTTTCTTCAAAATTTGGGTATGAAGGCAGATTCAGTCGAAAAACAAAATGTATTGAGTAAGTACACGAGGTCAACACGACAACGTTGTTTGGCGCAGTTGCAGAGAGTATTTTTTAACAGCGTCAAAATTTGGGGTAGTCATTCCGCGAGGACCATCCCCATCTTGCCATAACCTGGTAAAGGAATAGGCCCCATAGGCGAGATTTAAATTCATCAGCCGTTCTTTATGGAAGAATGTACGAAGAGGTTGCCATAGAGAAGTATCGAAGTATTTATGGAAAGAAGTTATAAAATGTGGTCTGTTGTGGATATAAACCTACCATCCTTACCTTGCTGCAAGTCCCGATGGCTTAATAGAGGACAACGGACTGGTTGAAGTAAAATGTTTGCCTTCGATTGGTGAAAATAAGTTGGTAGATTCTGGGGTTCCGGAAACTGCTGGAGGTTAAACATGGTGAAAGTGGGTAAGTTTAAATCGGAGCATAAATTTTTCCCCCTAAATCGGGGTGTTCAGATTAAAGAAGCAGGCATATTTATTTTTATCAGATTCAGGGTCAGCTGAATATAACTGCGTTTAAGTTATTGTGACCTTATTATTTATTGTGAGAATGATTTTCGAAATGTGGAAGAATATTTAACCATAACGACCAGCTCCGTAATCCATTACGGTCTTCATTCATGTGAAAAGTATATGCTACGTAATATTACAAGCCCACTAACTTTTAGTATGCCCTAGTTTTATTACGACCGTTTCAGCTCCGATGGCGTTGTGCGAGTATCATAGCACTTACGGGTATAATAATATGCTTGTTCCGTTGTTCTCCGCAATACAAGGATTTGAAATGGTGGGCAACGTTGTGGCATGTTAGGTTCTTAGTACTACTATTGGCTATAGGTGTTCAGTTGGTATTTAAACCGCGAGAAGGCTGTATCACGCTGCGTTGGAAGTGAACGCGTAGAAAATACAATAAAAATGAATTCTGACGACAGTGAGTATGATTTAAACTATGCACCAGAGTCAAGTAGCAAAATTTGGATTCCAATACGGATGGTGAGGCAAGCAGTGACGAGGACGACTCTGATACAGAACTAGAGTTAAGTACTGTCAGGAACTGGTATCCAATTAGCGTGGTTTCTTCTCCCCATGCGGTTTCAAGATTTGAATTTACATCAGCCAGTTTGTTGAATTTCAAAGTCGAAGACCATTCAGATCCCTTGCAGTTTATCAAATTTTTCTTGATGAAAGTTTCCTAGGTATCGTTGTCGAGAGACCAACAAATTCGCTGCTAAACAAAATGACCGTAAGTGATTGCCATACTAATAATGATGAAATGCTCTTGTTTATTGCTATAAATATGCTGATGTCTTTTGTAAAGAAGCTAGTTGTTGTTCTTACTGGTCAAAGGGAAATATAATAGAAACACCAGTATTTGGTAAACTAATGACTTTTTGAAGGATTTGCTATTGTAAAAATACCTCCATTTTTATGATGAGACTAACTCCGTCCACTCTGCATCATGCCCAAAACTGTCTAAAATTTGGCCAATTTTTGATCTGCTGCACAGTAAATTCAGATAACTGTATACACCAGACCAAGATGTAACAATCGGCAAAGTCTTGATGTTCAAAGGGAGGTTGAGATGAAAACAGTTTATTCCACTAAAAGGACTATATTCGGGATCAAATCTAGACAGGATATATTTGATCTATGCTGTCCTCACTGAAGGGGAACCACCTTGACACTTGAGTTTGTGGGTCAGCCTATTTCTATGATGAAACCTTTGTTGGGCAAGGGGTACTGCCTTACAACTGACAATTTTCCACTAGCCCAACACTTGCAGACGCACTACTGAAACAAAGAACTGATACCTACAGAACCGTAACATTGAAAAGATTAGAAATGCCCAATTATTAAAAAAAACTGAAGAAAGGAGAAATTGCTGCCCATTAACTTGGAAAAGAGATGGCTCACAAATGGAAAGACAAAAGGATGTCTTCTTTTTGTCAACATTACATAGCATTGCCACATGGTTGAAGAGAAAAACTAGAAGTGAACCATCTGAAGGAAGAAACCTTGTGTTGTAAAAGACTATAACTTTACAATGGGTGGAGTCAATCACGTCAATCAGCATTCTCTGTTTGCCCTATTATTAGAAAACTAGGGAAGAAATATTACAAAAAATTTTCTTTCACCTTATAGAGTTTGCAGTATGGAATGCTTACGTGTTGTATATTAAATGAGATGGCAAATTATCACATCTGATTTTCGCATGAAAACTATAGAACAAATTATAGAAGCCCATGGAAGTAAAGTTTCGGAGTCAGGAGGCCGTCGACGGTCTGTCCCAAACTCTCTTCGCCTAGTAGACTATCATTTCCCTGATTATGTGCCACCTACTGCCAAAAAAATCAACACTACCCGCATATGTGTGGTGTGTATAAAAAAATGTGATGACAGAGGGAAAAAAGTGCGTCGTGAATCACGATACCAGTGTCCAAACAGCGATGTTGGTCTGTGCGTAAGTCCGTGCTTCCGTATATATCATACAAAATTTGGGTTTTGAATTTCTAAATATGTTGAATATGTATGTATAGCAGTTCTGTCAATTTTATTGTTTTCGTAAACCATTTTTCCTTTTTCTTTAATAAACGTAATATTACCTAACTGGTATGCGGTAGTTTCATTATTCTATCCATTTTGAAAATTTTTGATATTTGACCAAAAACTATAGATTTCGAGAATGTCGAATATATATCTATGTCTCCATTAGAAAAGAAAAAATAAAATTTTTTGCACATATTTTGACTTTTAAATAGGTCCTTAAGTAGTTAAAGATGAAAACTTCTGGAACACTGAGATGTTACCAAATTGGAACAATTTTATAAAAACTTTTCTCCCAGAAATTATAAACGGGCACATTCCACAGGGAATGCAGGCTCGAGATCCTGATTATATTATCAAGCGCAGTCAAAAAAAAAAAAAAAAATAAAGAAATAAACGAACTTAAATGATTCGAATTTGGCACTAGGCATTCCAAAAATCAAGTTACTATCATATAATATTATGCTTAGATTTGGCTTTACTTACACTAAAAGCCGAACTAAACCAGTTGTAAATCCTGTTAATTTAGTTCCTAAATAAAGAATGACTCATAACTTAGTTGCTGAGTTTTTAAATTGTTTGTATGAAACTAATAAATAAAAATAAATTTTCGTTAAATTATTTAAGTATATAAAATGGTTTTCAAATACAGCCTTTGCCTGATACCTAACCCCTATTCCGAATACAAAACAAATTACTTTAATATTATTTTCAAAATCAATTTTAATTCTGTTAATAGGTGCATATGTGAATTTCATTGAGAAGGCTACCCAGTAAAATGTTTGTTAATACATATTAAACGTAAAATTGTTTTCGTATACCTACTATTTCAGATAATATTCGAAAGTAAGAACTTTATGAAGGGTGTAAAATCCCCACTTGTTTTACCTGAGTCCAGATTAAGGTGGTCCATGAATAATTGGATTTTTGTCTATTTTAACGCCATCTATTAAAAACAACTGTCCCTACTAAGTATTGAACCAGCATAAGTGCGATATATAACTGAGTGTAAGTTGGTAACCCGGATGAAGCGAACGTTCACAGAAAACCTGGGAATCCACAAGACCATGAGAAGCGTCTGGCAAGACGGGATTGCATTTGTGTCAATGGTGGTATCCAATTGTGTCTTACTATAGGCGTGAGGATGGTGATGTTGGTTTAAAAACAGGATAAGACCATGCAACCATAACAATGATATCTACAGGTGTAACGAGATGGTTTTAGCTGATATTAAGCATAACAAGCGTAACATAGAAGTATGACCAACAAAAACGAGCAAGAAATTCGATTATGCCATTTGATAAGTATCAATGCAATTAATAGACGATCATCTGATGCAGTTGCCCCAAAAAACGAGAAGTTGCCGTAAGCTATTTCTTAAAAAGTGAAATTTATAAACAGACCTTTAAAGTATGTAACAGTTTCTTTCTCAATGCTTTTGGGGATATCCGCTCGACGTGCTAATCGTGTTGCAAATATCATAATGGGAGGAAAAGTTCCTGTTGAAAAAAGAGGTGGGGACAAACGATCACAGAATTCGATAGAACGAAAAGAAAGTGTGAGAAAATTCATTCTAAAGGACCTAAAAGGCCGAGAAAGCTATTACAATCGATCTAAGTCGAAAAAGTATATCTTGATTCCTAGTCTGAGCATCTCAAAAACTTTATAAAACATAATTTCAAAATGACAGAATGAAAGTGTCCCCCCATAATAACTAGAATCTTTCAAAATGAATTTCACATAGGGTTTTAGTCCTTAACTCCGATGTTTGTGGTAAATGTATGAGGCTAGGCTACGAGATCAAGATGGAACAGAACAAAACGGGAAAGACGGATTGGTTATGGAGAAAAAAATTCACAGAGTCGAGCAAAAGCGTTTCATCAGCTAACTAAAGAAAATCCATCTTCTTCGTTAACCATCTGCTTCGATTTACCTTAGGTACAACCCTTACCTCGAACCCCAATATCAGAGGCTTTCTATGCTCACCAAGTCAGCTACTATATCTTTTGCTGTGTAGGAAATGAGTTCAAGATGCTTACATTTGTTACACACCTGGAGTGAAGATCAAGCTGGAAGCGAGGTTCTGTACAGCTCTTTTACACCATCTGGATTCACTTATATTAGACAATATAACGAGTGTCGGGACTTTTTGTAATGGATGTGCTGGGCACAACAAGAATTCGCACATAATCCATGCTCTGATTTACCGGCTGAAAGTGAAATCACCTCCAAAAATGAACGAAATTCAAATCACCTTCCCAGTACGTGGTCATAGATGTCTGCCCATCGATAAAGTTTTGGCATTGGGTAGAGCAACTTTGAGAAAAACTCCTGTCATAAAAAACTAAAGAGGAGTACAACGAATGATATTCTAAATTTGGCGAGGTAAAGGAACTGGGCATCGATTGGAAGCTCATGACATTAAGTCACTGCAAGAATACTTTTTCACAAAGCTGATTTTATTCTTGATTTTAAAAGAATCTATTTGAAAAGGTTAAAAAAATCTGTCAAAAATTTCTGCTACCCAGACTGAATTTGAAACAACATCAGAAACTCACACAAAAAATATTAAAGAAGGAAAAGTATGATGCTAATTTGGCAATGGAGTTCTGCTCTCAACAATACCATTTTTGAAAAAAAAAGAGTTTAAAGCATCTACTTGAACAGCAATTTTGGAATGAATGGGTGAATGATGAGACTTTTCATTTTGCAAAATTTGCTGTCAACTGGAAACCAACAATCTCTTAACATAGACCAGAGAATGACGATGGCGATACAGAAGAACTGCTTACGATTGCCTCGAGGAAGACGTTGGAAAAACATATATTTAAAAAAATATTGGATTCTATTTTTCATTATATGCTTCATTTTCTTAATCTTTGTTAACGGGATCTGTTTTGTTTAGTTAATTTTAAAGGTTCGCATTCTTGTATTTTCTGTTTACGAATTACATATTGTAAATCAAACAAGCCGAGTTAAATCCCTAACTGATCACCAAAACCCAATAAATCCATTTCCTTATCCACTATCCCCAGTTATCAATTTAAGCAAAAAAAAATATTGTATGTCGGTTGAAGCTATAACAACAGTTTATTGCATTTAACTTGGAATCAAGAAAAGTGGATTTATCGAGTTTTGTCAGATCGCTCCTCCTTGTACTTTAATAATTAAAATAATTGAAAAGTATAGTTATAAATCCCCCCCACAACTCATATCATCCCCAAATCACTATCAACTTGAATTATAAGCTTGTCACATATGTTGTCCATTATGCGTTCCAGTATTTATATAGTCCTCTTTGAAAACTCCTACTCGTTCCTTCTCACAAATACTTCCAGGTGCGCAACATCATTGAAAGTAGCATTCTTGATGCCATTTTCTTTACAAATATGCAGTGAACCATGCATGTGCATACGTTATTATACAGGGTGTTAGTAAATAAATGCCACAAACTTTAGGGGGTTATTCTGCATTTTAAAATAATGACAGTTTTTTATATAAGGGCCATTCTCAGGAAAGACAGACTTATCAGGTCTCTGTTAAATTACCGAATTATTTTTTAACTTGTAACATATTTAAACAACAAAACTCTTTTTTGAATTGCATTAATTACTTTTCAGTTCATTTATTTATTTTTAAATTTTTCTATTCCTTTTTAAACCGATTCACAGTAAGTGAAAAAATCACCTCCGTGAATTATCTCCTGCAGAGATTGCAATGTGTTTCACTTCAGTAATATAAAAGTAAAAACTAATCTTAAATTTAATATGTCTTCAGAGTAGCATTTCAATTTTTCTTATAAACACACTAAATATTTTTTTAGATTTACTCAAAATCAAAAATACCACAAGGTGCATTCTCCCCAAATATGTCTCACTTTTATGGAACGCCGTTTTGGACAAAAACCCTGTAATTACCGATATATAATTTTATTCATGTGTAATAAAATATGAACAAATTTACAAGACTGTCAAAATAAAGAGTACTAAAATCTTAATACTCAAAAATCAAAGATGCACAACATTAAACTAAAATAAAATTATTCGAATTTAAATTCAGTTTGAAGTTTTTAACTTGTAAAATTTTGGTTGCAAATTATCTGCATATTAAGTCTTCTCTTATTTAATATTTTAAATAGAGTTACTAATGCAGAATACATAAAAAGATTGATAAGTCCAAATTCTGACTTAGTTAAAATTGTGTTCTTAAAGATACACTTAATGTTATTGACGTCGTTAAAGATTAATAGAAATTTTTAAAATTGAATTTTTTTCACATTGGACAGTTGCTTAGTGACAAGTACCATGAGAGCGAGTTAGTTAAAAATTAAAATTTAAATGTGCAACCCGTTTTGGACAGAACTAGGTATAATTTTCAACATATATTGTTATTCATGTATAATAAATAACAAACAAATTTACTAGAGTGTCAACATAACAGGTACTAAAATATTATAGTTCAAAATAAAATATTCAAAATAATAAACTCAAATACAATTATTCGAATACAAATTCAATTCATGACAATTTTACATTCAAGAACGATTCTTATAATACTGTTAACTTTAAAAAATTAAATTAAAAAAAGTCGATGTAACAAATTGAAACTATTTCAAAAATAATTAAACGTAGAGAGTTTCTGTGATGTGTCATTTTATGAGTTTTAAATAATATTGTATGTAAAATTTTACAGAACTTAAAACGTAAATTCAATATTTTTACAGTCGCATTTTGTTTATGGTGTTAATATTATTCCATCATTGATTGCAATGTCGAAAATTATGATTTTGAAAAGTTAAAGAGTTGTAAACTTTTAATCATTTACGAAAAAAGTATTGAAAATTTTAAAATATTTTTATATAACAGGTTAGAAATAATCTGGAGTTATCAAATCAAATGTTACAAGTTTTAATGTTCCAAAAATGACAAGTCAAAAATTTTCTAATGTCATAAAAATTAAACGGTCATTTATTACAAACTGTTATACAAATACAATCCCATAATTGCGATAAAAAATTGAAAATCAAAGGTTTTAAACATTAAAAAAATTCATATATAAATAGTTGAGATTTTAATCATTCACAGAACAAGTGTTAAAAAAATTTAAGTATTTTTATATAACAGGTTAGAAATAATCGAGGTCTATAAATCCAAATGATACAAGTTTCTATGTTCTAAAAAACGACAGGTCAAAAGTTTTCAACTGTCATAAAATTGAACAGTCATTTATTTCTAACCGTTACAGCAACACAAGAAGAAGAATCCCAAAATTACGAAATTACAATAGTTGAAAGTCAAACATTCTAAACTTTAAAAATACTCATGTTCAAATAATTGAGATTGCAATTTTATGATAGGTGAAAAATTATCAACAGTCATAAAAATTAAGCAATCATTTATATCAAATTATTCTGTAACGAGAATAAGGAATCTAAATATTATAAACTTCTAAAAGTTCAGAGTTATAATTTTTACTTTGAATAAAATATTAATGTTTAAATAATTAATGTTGCATTTTTATGACAGGTCAAAAATATCAACTGTTATAAAAATGGAAGTCATTAGTTACAGACTGTCATAGAAATTGCGAGTCCTCTGGCGGCGAGTAGCCGGTATTATACTTATAGCGTAGTCGCGCGAATCGCGGCGCTGTGAAAAGGAGGTTATGTTTTGGTTTTGTGTAAACTTATAAAAACATTTAAGGGGTAAGTACTTGCATTTTATTGTAATGGTTTCAATGGTGTTATTATTGTACATCGCAATTGTTTGTTCTAGTGTTTGTTGTTAGTGGGGCTAAAAGGTGGGTTCACAAAGCATAATACTGCAGGTTTTTTCTAGTATAACTTTCTTTCACCAAATAAACTGGGGCATACATTGCATATAGAACCATTCAAGCGTTATTTATACTAGAAAAGGTACTGCACTAATACAAGTTCAATTGGTTAGTCGGTTAGTTAGATATTACTTTATCCCAGGACTTTTAGCCCCAAAATTTTCAAAATTGTTTAATTATGTCTGTTTTAAATATTTGTGAGTACATATTGCATTAGGAACTGTAAATTATTATCTGTTGTAGTAATATGGCAGTTAATTTGGTAAAAAGAAGGATAAGGTTGCATTTGCGAGAAGTTGGGCGATTAGTTCATTCAGGCAATTACAGCTGTTTACCAATATTATATGAATGTGAACGTAATATGGAAATAATTAGAGCTAGATTAGATGAAGATACGTACAGAGGAATTCAAGTTTGTATAAATGAGCTGAAGAATATCTGTGATGCAAATAGTACTACATTAAATTCTGATGAATCCTATTTTGCACAAACTGAAAGGAGTGGTAATTTTAGAAATGTGTTGATTAATAATTTTTTCTACTGTTTCATTATAGCAAGTGGGCGCCCACGATTTAATATAACCGTTGACCAACTGAAAATGCTGTATCAGCAGGGTTATTCTGCTACAAAATGGCAAAGCATTTTAAATGCAGCACCAAAACTGTATATAGGCATTGCTATAAAAATGGATTGTTTTTTAAAAGAGATATTCTCAGATCAGTAGAGAAGATTTATATAATGTGGTACAAGCATTGCAAGAAAGATGTCCCAATGCAGGAGCAGTTGTAAGTTGAATATTAGGTTATTATTTTTCATTTTAAATTACCATTCTTCTAGTAAGAGTTGTGTTTTATTTTAAATGGAAATTTAAATAATATTAAATGCCATTCTTTTGAGGTATCAGTTATTATGAATTTTGACAGGGTAGAAGCCATCATTCATGCTTCAAAAAAATTAGTTATTGTATTTAGCTTAGCTGCATTTGGAAAATCTTTACAACTTTGCCATTTTCTCATAGCATTGTTTTTTCTTGACATTTTGCTTAATTTTTTGTAGATGATGGATGGTTACTTAAAGGCAGAAGGAGTCTATGTTCAAAGACGCAGGATAAGGAAAACTTTAAACGATGTTAATCCGATGGGTGTGGCTAAGCGTTGGAGCCAAACTATAAAACGTAGAGTCTACAAAGTTCCAACTCCAAATTCATTATGGCATATGGATGCACATATGAAACTTTCTAGGTAAGTAACTTAGTAGCAGATAACAATTACGTTTGGAATCCATAATTGAAAGTTGTTACATTTTCCTGCAATAATAATTAATGGTTTTCATTTACTATAAATATTAATCTATGATTTATATAATTATCTTTGTTTTTCTATTAATTTATATTTTTACAGATGGGGTTTTGTGACACACGGCTGTATAGATGGATACTCCGTACAATAATTTATTTATCCTGTGAAACAAATATAACAGCAAACACAGTTTTAAATTTATTTGTTCCTGCAATTAATAAATATGGCTTACCTTCGAGAGTTCGGTCCGACCATGGTTTTGAGAACTATTTTGTCGCAGTTCTAATGAATTCAATTAGAGGAGTTCGCAGAGGAAGTCATATTACAGGCAAATCAGTTCATAACCAAAGGATAGAAAGATTGTGGAGGGATGTTTTCATTCAGGTTGTTGATACATATTATAAAACTTTTTATAACATGGAAAAAGAAGGCATTTTAAATCCAGAAGATTTACTTCACCGTTATATCCTACATTTATTGTACTGCCCAATAATAAATAAACATTTAGAAGAATTCAAAAGGGCTTGGAATTACCATAAAATTCGCACTGAAGGAAACAGGTCTCCAAAAGAATTATGGATCAATGGATTTTACACAATATAAATTCGACCTATACTGCAATAACTGAATTAACCAGTAATCATTTTGTTAATATGCACCAACGATTACAAGCGGTTTATGGACAGCGTTATGGATTGCAGATTACTCCATTAGCAGAAGATATAAATAACATGCAAAATAATGTAGAAATAACCAATGAACAAGAAAATCATATTAGTGGTTTATTTAGTCGAAATGATTTATCGGATACTGATAAATTCATTTTAGGCGTAGAACATCTTTCAGGACATAATTAATGTATCTCACGTGGATGCAGCATTGTATGTTTCTTTACATTCTAGGGTTATATGAAATTTGTTATAATTTAATTTTTTTCGTTCGATATGTAAGTAGATTCTAATAAATAGTGTTTTCATTAGATTGTAAATTCACTTAAGGGCGGGATACTACCTTTCACCAATTTAGAATCCGTAAAAGCAAAATCGGTTTATTCACATGACAGTATGTAAAGTATAACTTGTAAGGGGTGCATTGCTCACAGAAATTCTCACGTGACCAGTCCTTTACACTCTGCGACTAGAAAAACCAGCGCATTAATATTGGTAGTTCTAATTTGTTCAAGTTGAAAGGGACTGCTAGTAGACAGTTTTTTATCTTATCATAGTCAACCAGAGCTGGAAATGGTAAAATTGTCTCTAGCTTGTGACTGTTTATGACTAAACTAAACTATGTAGTGTTCTAAAATTCAATTTTTAGAAAAAAGCTTTATTGTACTGACATATAACAACAAAAATAAAACTAAACTAATAGTTAAAAACAATGCAAATTTACTTTAAGTTAATTAAGAACAGTCTAGATGAACTAAAGTTGTGTATACTGATATGAATATTCAGATCCGAGGTAAATATTCAAATTACGTTTAAATTCTTGATAGGTGTTGTAACAAATCGATAATTCCAATGTATTACTACACGTATGGCTGATAGGTCTTATCATTAGCCCTGAAATGGTTGTAAATGTAATGATGATTTCATCTGGTAAAGTATAAGATCCCGTTATAAAAATACTAGTTGCTGTAAAGCGTCACATGACAATGACCTTATGTACATATGGAGGTAATATAAAATATTTTGTTCCTCATTAGTTAGGTCTGCTTTAAAAGGCCTTATAATTTCAATCACTTTTTCCGGTGTTAATTTCTGGTAAGATAGTAGTTTTTTCACTATCTTCAAATTTAACTTACTCCAAAATATCTCATATTGTCTTCCATGAATCCCTTCCTAATTTCATCTATTAAATTGGTTGGTTTCCTGATCAAATTTTCCTTCGCAATTGATAAAATTTGTTCACAAAATTCGGTGGGAGAAGGGTTTTCGTACAATTTATAACAGGTAAAAATCATATCAAATCATTCCTTTCGATCTTATCCAATTGATTAAAATCATTTAAACCTTTTTTTAAAAAATTCGCTTCATGAACTGTCACATATTTTAAAAAATCATCTAACAGAATTTCATCAGATATGATTGCATCAGCATTTCCCAGTTTTAATAAAAATGATTTGGAAAACCTAATTGGCAGACTTCTAGTTAGACATACACAATGGTCAAGAATTGTACCAATAGTGACGTATTTTTGCAATTCCCTACGCTGTCTGTGTAATGGCAAAATGGTATTAATACATTCTCCCCAGCAAAATAAGATTCTTCTATTTTGCTGAAGAAGATGGTATATACTTCTTTAGTAAGCCCTCCACAATCTGCTCCAGTTTCATGCTCAAATATAATTTGTGGACGTTGTGTGGGTAGGTTTTCGTCTTTATAATGTTCAAACATTTCCTGAACAACATTATCTCGATTAAATAGTAGTGTCGGCATAGTGTCTTCATTTGAAATTATTGGTATACCTAAAATCAAACCTGGGATCAGTTGCAGTATAAACTATCATATTGATTATAAAAGACATGATGCTTTAGAAATGTTTGTCCTTTTATGGCTTTTATAATCAAAAATAAAAAGGAATTATGAAAGTCAGGATAGATGCATTGGGATCTGCGTCGTTTATTTAACAGCGCATGTACTTTAGAGATACTTATACACGAGCATCATATTTTCATAATTGTTAACGTCGAGAGTTGGGTTTTAAACGATCAAGAGCGAATTGAAAAGAAGCAACTCGAAGAAACGTTAAGATTTTAACGGTTCAACGACCACCAGTTCCATTAATAATTTTCAGTTTCATAAAACAATACAAAAATTACATAGTGACTCCAATCTACTTTATGTTGTCAGCTTGTGTATACATACAGGATGTATTTTCAACATTTTATTAAAACTTACCAATATCGTCTGTGTCTATCTCTTCATCAGAACTAAGAATTACGTTGCCCACTGTTACTGTTGTACCAGGTGTCTCGTACTTGAATAGAAGCAGTTGCATCAACTCTAACACGTGAGGTTGACGCAACATCAATCTGAGAACAAAGGCTTTGTTAACGAATCTAAGCACTACACCAACTTTTAAAGTTGTGGCCCCTATCAAGTGATAAAATGTGTAGGAATTTAATGAAGCTATTTGTATGATTTAAATCACGTCAATGATTCTACCCCAGCGTTTCTCAAACTATGGATTGCGACCCAAATGTTGGTCGCGTTAAAAAATATTTTTGTCCCGTATGAAGCTGTGCGAAATCCAGTTGTACTACAATTTCTAAAGCTTATAATTAATTTGGGTCGCGCGGTATTCAAACATAAAGATGTTGGCACGCTAGTCGAAAGTTTGAGAAACGCTGTTCTACTCTATGGGTTCATTACTGTTAATTAAAAGATTTACCTCTAGTCACTGCTGACATTTCCAATAAGAAATACATGTGTTTATGCCATTGATCGACTTTGATTTTTGTAATTGAACACGGGGATAAAGTCGTGTCCGTTAATGAGCATGCCTGCGTTTATGTCATTAAATAAACGCGTTTAAATTTTTGATAAAATCTGTTTTTTAATTATTTGAATTTTCTCTTCTTTCAATACAAAGTGGCGATTCGTTGCAATAACAGTTATTTGTGTAAGTAGTGCAACAGATATGCTTTTGAACATGTTGCACACAACATTTTTCTACGATATAATTATTTTTGCATTTATTTAGAAATTTTATTTTAACGACAACATAAACATGATAAACTAAACTTTTATAGAACTAGTCTACTTTTTTTTTAAATTAATTTCAATTTTAATTTCGCAATTAGATTAATTTGTAATAATAATTGAAAAGTTTTCACTTCCAGTAAATGTTTGAATTTTGTTTTTAATGAAGGTCTCAGGTTCTTCACTTAAAACAAAAAAAAAAAAACAATATTCTCTACCTCATTTCTCTAGCTAACCATTCAATACCAGGCAAGTGATGCAACTTATTATTTAATGTAATCCACGAAACAGAATTTCTCTGGTAAGTTTGGTTGTTATTTGCTATCTGTAATCTGATCTAGGTATTTTTGCACTAGTGCAAAAAGTTAAACTTTTGGTACGGTAGGATCGTAGAAAAAATTTTTATTTTAAAGTATTTAAATATTGACATAAATCATGCATGATATTATTTCTATGTTCAATTTGGAGAAGTAGAAATGTATTAAGACATATACATATTGGGTGTAGAGCTAAAATGGAGTCAAACTTAATAGAGTACTTAAATAACGAATTAAATTGCATATGCAACTAGATGCAGATAATAAATTAATTTTGCTACATCCAAACTAGACAAAAACTATGTCTGATATTTGTTTTATTAACCATTCTTGTATAAAAATATTTGTTTTATTTTAATCACTTACGTTGTTGTATTGAATACGGCTATTTCCTCTGATATGAACATTTCTCCTCACTCTGGCATTGGCTGATCTTTCTGGAGTAATCGTTGCTATTAATGATAAAGTATAAAAAAATAATACAATTTTAGTAGAAAATATTCTTACAATTTGTTTCTCTTTCCTCTCGCCTTGCAGGTACAATATTTGTAGTTGCTGAATCGGGTAAATCCCTATTTGGCATAATAATAAGGACCCTTGAGGAGCTGCCTCCTTTAGTTGTTCAGCCGTTTGTATTGAATTTGCATCAAGTTTTATTATTCTTCTTTGTCTATTACAAATACAAAATTTAAAACCTGTCAATCGCAAAGGTGCTTCAGGAAAAATTGAACAAATGTACTCTTCCAATTCTGCCATTTGCCACTGCCTGTTAATTGCCACTTCTTCCTTTGCATACCCTGCAATACAAGACAAAATAAAACACAGATACAAATTGTTTTAAAAAAGTATAAACCTACTAGATTAAACAGTATGAAGTGACATTTTCTATTTTAGTGTAGTGAATGCTACAGTGCAGTCACTGTCAAAAGTACACATTGATTCATAGATTAAATACATATATTTTAATAATTCATAAATTTCGATTCTGCGCTGTTAAGAAATGGTGAAACATGTAAATAATAGCGTCTAATAACTCGGTATTTCCCTAAAAATCTTATCCGTCCGACGAAAATTCGATTATGAGCAATGTATACTTTTGACAGTGAATGCACTCTAACAGGCATAATCATCAAACAAACATGACGTGATATATTATACTGTAAATGAGACTGGTCATAACCTTCTTACTTAAAATTAACACCTATGACTTTAAACCAGGATAATTAAAACTTATCAAACGATCCACATGTTCGCCATGGCAATCATAGTAGTAACTAAATTGATAAGAATATTTTATTAGCTACTCAATCATACAATCCTATTCTACTTGAGTAACATTACTAAAAGAACTTACCATATCCTGATGCTGATAGAAATTCGATTTCTGACGTAGTAGGAAAAAGTCTGCATTAGCTCTTTTAATAGTAAAATCTTCTTTTTCCATAAGTCTTTTTTTTCTTCCACTTGAACTTGCAGCTCTTCTAAATGACCTCCTAGTTTGTTGAACGACCCTGCTGAAATCATCATCATCCGAATCACTTTGAAGCAAGTTAACGGCATTACTTATTGCAGCCATAGCCCTTTGTTCTGCCATAGCCTAAAACTTATTTAATCTTATATCAATCAATCATAGTAAAACAGGATAACTGCAGCGTTTTAATTATGAATTAGAAAAAACACCAAACAAACTGCAGTTCTTATTCTATAAAAGAAACATATTTAGATAACAATTTTAAAGTTATGTACAAGTTTCATACTGTAGATCTTAGCTCAAGCTCGGAAGGGTTAAGAATTATGTGTCATTTATATGTATTACTATTTTGACCTAAGGTACTACTTAATTACAGAACGCATTCTTTCTGACAAGGCAATGATACATTGGAACGGTATGGTAAAGTCAAACAGAATATATTATACGTAGAAACTTGAAAAGGTAAAATTTACTTGAATCAACTTTGTGCAAGAACAATACACGAATAGGGAATGCGATTACAATAAAAAATTAAAGCATTATAATAAAATCCTACTACTTACCTTTAACAGTTTACACGTTTACACAAAACCATTACAAAACCAAAACCTTTGTTTTGTCTTAGACCAAACTCAATACATAACCTTTTCAGCAGATTTACCGCGCCGCGATTCGCGCGACTACGCTACTTAAGTATAATACCGGCTACTCGCCGCCAGAGGGACTCGCAATTTCTATGACAGTCTGTAACTAATGACTTCCATTTTTATAACAGTTGATAATTTTGACCTGTCATAAAAATGCAACATTAATTATTTAAACATTAATATTTATTCAAAGTAAAAAATTATAACTCTGAACTTTTAGAAGTTTATAATATTTAGATTTCGCTTATTCTCGTTACAGAATAATTTGATATAAATGATTGCTTAATTTTTATGACTGTTGATAATTTTTCACCTATCATAAAATTGCAATCTCAATTATTTGAACATGAGTATTTTTAAAGTTTAGAATGTTTGACTTTCAACTATTGTAATTTCGTAATTTTGGGATTCTTCTTCTTGTGTGGATGTAACAGTTAGAAATAAATGACTGTTCAATTTTTATGACAGTTGAAAACTTTTGACCTGTCGTTTTTTTTTTTTTAGAACACTTGTATCATTTGGATTTATAGACCTCGATTATTTCTAACCTGTTATATAAAAATACTTAAATTTTTTAACACTTGTTCTGTGAATGATTAAAAATCTCAACTATTTATATATGAATTTTTTTAATGTTTAAAACCTTTGATTTTCAATTTTTATCGCAATTATGGGATTGTATTTGTATAACAGTTTGTAATAAATGACCGTTTAATTTTTATGACATTAGAAAATTTTTGACTTGTCATTTTTTGGAACATTAAAACTTGTAACATTTGATTTGATAACTCCAGATTATTTCTAACCTGTTATATAAAAATATTTTAAAATTTTCAATACTTTTTTCGTAAATGATTAAAAGTTTACAACTCTTTAACTTTTCAAAAATCATAATTTTCGACATTGCAATCAATGATGGAATAATATTAACACCATAAACAAAATGCGACTGTAAAAATATTGAATTTACGTTTTAAGTTCTGTAAAATTTTACATACAATATTATTTAAAACTCATAAAATGACACATCACAGAAACTCTCTACGTTTAATTATTTTTGAAATAGTTTCAATTTGTTACATCGACTTTTTTAATTTAATTTTTTAAAGTTAACAGTATTATAAGAATCGTTCTTTGAATGTAAAATTGTCATGAATTGAATTTGTATTCGAATAATTGTATTTGAGTTTATTATTTTGAATATTTTATTTTTGAACTATAATATTTTAGTACCTGTTATGTTGACACTCTAGTAAATTTGTTTGTTATTTATTATGCATGAATTAAAATATCATTTGATAGTTATACCAAGTTTGTCCAAAACGGCGTTCCATACACTTTAGTTAATTTTGTATTAAATTTTGGGAATTATAAAGCAGTGGTGCCACCATCTAGACGAAGATTTGTGAAAGTATAGAACGTTTTTGCCTTTTACCGACTTAGTTGATACTAGGAGCATGTCTGTTGAAACATAAAGCCGGGTTTTAATGAAAATTAATATAGTGAAAAGTGTAAGAAAGCTAATTAATTCAAGATGGTTTGTCATCTCCATTAACAAATTTAAAATTCGCTTTTATTTATTCATTTCACATATTATATATTATAAACCTTTGCGTCTATGTTTTTTACTTCATTTCTAATAACACGTAAAGTTTCATAACCTCAAACAAAGTCTTTCATTTGTACAACTACCTTAAAAGTTCTCACCTCCATGAACCTATCCTCCGTGAATAAGCCTCTCACGGAGGTGAGAACCCACAACTGAGGTGAAAAATAATATTAAATAATGTTAATTTACAAGAAAATAGCGCCATTGAAAGTGGAAAAGGAAATCATAATGACCAAAAGTGAAAGTTGTGTTCAAGAATGTATGAGAAGATCGAGAGATAATAAAAAGTGACCCTCTCTATATATGAGGAGGCAGAAAAAGAAAAGAGATGGAACCTATCATGCAAGAAAAGCTGAAGGGAAAATTAAATCCTGGAAGAAACAAGTGAAAATATTATGAGAGGAAAAACAAAAGATAACCGTGACGCAAAATTTTTGGGGACCAACTCACCTTCATCTCCAATTGCAGGGGCCATCACGGGGTGTACTTACTCCCAGAAGTGTTGAAGATAATCATCCAAAATTTCTCTCCACAAACTCAAGAAGTAGAAAAAGCTTATGATGAAAGAATTAGAACAACGGTCGGCAACAGGCTGACCGCGGTCCTCTGGACCGCCAAACCGTGTTAATTAAATAACCTACCCATTCAATTTAAATAATTTTTTTAATTTCTGTAGCAACTAGTTGACCTACCAACTCTAGCCAGCAGATTTCGTGCTAATGCAAACTATTATTAAATAAAGCTGGTTCTATAGTCAATTAGTTGCTACCAATGTTCGTTTATATCGCTCCATAACATTAGCGAAAATCAGATACGCTCATACGTGATAGATAGGACGGAGTAAATAAACAAAGTCAACGTTTAATATGTTCCTGGAATTCTTAATTACTGACCGGACTACATTGTAACTATGTAACTAACAGGAAGGGATGAATCAGTCTCCCCCCGATAAAATTCTGGAAACCAGTAATATGCATTTTTTAAAAGATCTCCGTTATTTATCGCTCATAATAAAAATGGCTTGCATCTTTTGTTGAATAAATGTAGCAGTAAAAAGGTTAGGTGACCCACATTTATCTACACGATAATCTATGAACTGCCCCATTTAGAACTAACCACGTTTTTTTGTGTCGTTAAAATGTGTTTTTAATTGGATGAAGTAAGACAAACACAATTTTAAACCCAATGAAAAAAAATATTTTAAACATAAATGCTGTTTGTTTTGATTAATTCAAAATCATGTTTTTTTAATAACCCATATTTCCATTATACTATGTTCGGCCGTTTTGCGTGATTGTTAGCAAGCAAACACACAACTCCACTGTTATTGTTAAGTTACACAAATTTAACAACAACATACAATTTTTCAGCGCTATTGTATCTTTGTTTGTTAAATTCATCGAAAAATCATAATCTTAATTGCTCAAGTGAAAAGTTGCGTTTTACAAATCACCTCCTCAATTAATACGACTGCCCCCCCCGACCCTAATTAGTGAGTTTAGCTTTAGTAGAGTAGATACATAGCTGATGCTATTCTGTGATGTGTGCTGTGTGGCACAAGAGAGGCCCGGCCGCAAAGAGGCCACCGGTCGGCATGTTTTCGACACGTTCTCAGTCATAGATAGGCAGTTGCGTTGTCATCTTGTGCTAAAACGTTTCGTACCTACATCAATATGGATCCAAAAAGCGAAAAGTTGACAGTGAAAATAGGAAGTTTCTGACTGAGTGGACTAAACAATATTGTTTACGCTGCCTGATTGGCCTAAAGCGGTTCCAGTTTGCCTCATATGCAACAAAACTGTCGCTATTGTTAAAAGTTCTCAATTTAAAGCGACACTGCAAAACAACTCATCAGCAGTTCCACAAAACTTTCGTCTTGGCAATAAAGCTCGTAAAGAAAAGCTCCAGGCATATCTAACTTCTTACAAGAAGAGCACGACCGTACTAGTTTCCGCTAAGCGAGCAGAAAAATCCCCAAACAGCGTTGAGTAGTGGAGCATGTTGGAAGTGGCCACGGCACTTTTTGAAGAAAAAGGATGTTGTCAGCGCAATTTAAGATATTCCATTGTCTGCATGAAGTAATACAAGAAGAACCGACATTTTAGCGGCTGACAACAAAGCAGTTTACTCGAACTTCTGCAGAAGGCACCCTGTTACGCCATCGCAATTGATGAATCATGTGACATTGTTGATGATGAACAAATGTCTGTTTTCGTGAGATTTTTTGACGTTGAAAGTAAAGAGTTCAGGGAAGAATTGTTCACAATATTGCCATTTAAAAGGTAACACTCGCGGAGAAGATTTATTCAAAACTTTTGATAAAGAGAATCAGAGATAAGAATGCAGGCTAATATCTTATCATTGCATAATTCACCAGACAGCCCTTTTGTGGAAAGCTTAGGTGCTACCCTAAAAGAAGTAATGGACAGCTTGGTCAAGTTGATCAATTTTATGAGGTCTCATTCTGCTCTTCAGCACGGACAATTCAAAGTTCCTTTCTAACTGTGATTCGGTGTATTCTGACTTACTTCAACACAACACTGTTCGTTGGCTGATGTTCTTTTATTTAAATTTAGAGTGACATTTCAATATTATTCTTCAATTAATTCTTGAATACATTTTACTTTTCTTACAAATGTGTAAAACTGAAAAAGCCTTTTTCACATTTGTATCTAACGACTTAATATAGGAAAAATCTATGAGTCTCTCCATTTTGTTATTTTCTGACCCAATCATTCATCGTGAATAATGTAAGTGAATGTTTTATTAACTCCATGTTTTTAATGTACTCAGACGATCTTAAAGTCTTCAAATGTTCTCGACATCAACGATCACAACTCGCTTCAAGGTGTTTTAAACCTTCTTTTGCGTGGTGTGTTGACAACAACGACACTCATTAACCCTTAATTAGTAGTTTACTTGTGAGATACGTCAGCATAGAAAATTTTTCATAAATTCAGTTCATATTTAATAGAAGCGGGCAGTGTATCCCACCAGATACACAAGCAGTGAAGTGACCTTGGTGAGAGGGGTTACTGCGTTAATTTATTCATTTATTTGTTGCGTGGAATGGTTCTGCCCACAAATGACAGACGTGGTAATAAAAATATTATTAAATATCCAAGTTTTAGTTTATTTTCAATACATAACTTTCTAAGGTAGGGGAGATGTGGGATACTTGATCACCACTTGAATTTGGCGCCTTAATGCGATTTTTCCCTAGTAAATTGGTTTCAATACAAAGTGGTTCTATCACCCAGTCACATACTCAAAACATATTTTGGTCGAAATTTAGTCAAATTACACAGAAATGTCTAGATTTTGCGTTTATTTGCACCTGAGACAGCTAAGTTCACTGCACAACGTCAATAAGATTTCCATGCCACGATAACAACAGTTGATAAATTTACATATTTATGGAAGGGGGAAAATAGTGTTCTACGATACCCAGAGTTCGCCACAAGCTAGAGTACGTCATTGATCACGTGTGTATCACATTATTCAAACATTGTTTACTGTTGAATGATAGGTTATACCGTTTCAAATTTTCTTGAACATTAAAGCTTTTGTACCATAATAGTAGTTTCATTATGTTTTTGTGATCAGTTTCATTATAAGTGATATTTTATAGATTTTCTCAATAATTATTAAGTGCTTTATATTGTAATTTGATGGTATTGTTGAACAGTGTAGTTTTAATGTTCATAAAGCAGCCTTCATTATATAGTGAACATTTTAATTGTAATGATATTTTATAGATTTTCTTAATAATTATTGAGTACTTTATATTGTAATTTAGTGATTGTTGTTGAGCATTGTTGTTTCAGTGTCATAGCTAAGTTTCCCTTCATTTTATAGTGAAAATTTCATTAGAGTTAGTTGTGACAATTAAACTTTTTTACAATGGTTTTAACTGTGGTAACGATAACAAAACCGCCTGGGAATGCATAGATTCCCTAAAACAAATCAGGTATAATATGAAATAATATCGTAATTATCAGTAATAAATACAGATTTTGCATGCAGCTATCTTAATTAACTTGGGTTGAGCATATCAAAAAATTCTAAAGTGTTTGTAATTAGATAGCATGCACACCGATTTATCAATCGCATCGCGTATAGTGACGTACATTTTCGAAAAGGAAGACAGGGTACCTTATATTTCGGCTTCATACTGGTCTCGTAAAGGTTGCCTTCCAACTTTACATTTACCTGGTAATAATTTCAATTAAATAAAATTTTGGTTCTTCTATAAAATAGTGATTTTTAAAGAAATGTAACACTTGATCATCAGGAACCAGCACAACGGCAGAGTCCTCAATATTATGACCAGTCCAGTCCATTCCTTCTACGTCAAGAGGATTAGACTCAAATGAGTAGTAGCAATGCGGGCATTCAGCAGCAATATCAATTGCGCTATGTAATTACTCTCTGTACATGCAAGTCACAGTGTGTACTTAGTGTAATTGCACGTGCGCTTGCGGGTGTAGACGATGTACATGTAGTGCTTTTTTCAATTACTCTCGGTACTTGCTACTTTTATAATTCCCCTCTCGGTATGCTGTGTGGGTGTAATTGTGTGCAACCCTTTTCGCCGCCCCTTGATGAAGTAAGATGGCTGATAGTGGGACTCTGCCATTGAGGGTGGCCATGTTATTCAGTACTTTTCATAAGAGTGCGATGATTGAATTCGCCGCCCCGGTAGGGGGTGGAGCGCTGTTAAGGCGGCGATTTTGATTAGAATTGCGGGGCGGCCATCTTTTCGAGTACTTGTTCATAAGAGTGCAATGATTGGATAATTCGCCGCCTCCCGGAGAGGGTGGAGCGTTGATAATTCTGCCGCCTCCCGGGAGAGGGTGGAGCGTTGTTAAGGTGGTGATTTTGATTAGAATTATGATATATTTGATAATGATATGCAAGATGGCCGTCTATAATTACAAATCGGCGACGTCGCCCCTCGTCGCGGGTGGATTTAATTAAGTCGCACTCGAGATTACCGAACAAGTTGGAACAGGGAATTATGTCCTTTTCTAACCAAACTATCTCTCGATGATCGAAAGTGCAGGTGTTGGCTAATTATAAATGCATAGATTGCAACGGGTGGATTTAATTAAGATGACCTCAACAGCTAAACAAGTCGGATCCTGAAATTGCATCTTTTTCTAACTTGTTTATCTCTCTAGTTGTTTGAAAGCACAGGTGTTCCCTAATTATATATGTGCGAGGTGTAAATTACGGCTCACGCTTGTGGTAAAATAAAATGAAGCGGTCATTAGTTTCTTTCGAGGCTTCGTGGAGGTGATTTCGGTTGTTCTTAGTGTTATGTGCGATAAAATAAGTTGCGATATAAAAAATTTTATTCAGCGTGCAAAATCGCGCTCCGTTCCATTAAATTTGGATTCCACGTCTACGACGATTGGGTTTTGTAGTGGCGGTGTTGAACAGAAAAAATCAATAGATACGTTAAACACAGGAGGACAACAGCAGCAAAAACGCTCCGGTGGATTCGAATTCATCGTCGTCGTCTTCGTGGTCTTTTGCCACGGAATACGACATAACCAACGAGTCGAGACCTCTCAATTTCAACAACGCTTCGAACGAGAAGCTGGTGAACGCGACCTGCTATAAGCTAGACTATGACGATGAGGGAAAATATATTGAAATCGGGTACAGTACTTATCTGCAACTTACACCGGTAATTAGAATTTGGAACAGCCCAGAGTATAATGGTGTATGTGGTGCAAGTGGTCCGTACAATGTGCATTACAACGATCGAGAAAAAAACAATGTCCTGCTAACTATTGACGAATGGAAGAAGCTAATGGGGCTCCGCAATCATCTCATGAACGACTTTTTTTGCAACTCCGTCGACGAAGAGTTTAGACAGGAGTTTGTAGATGTTAATGATGGACCCATAGAGTGCATAAGTAAAACTTCTGACATATCTCGCGATGTGAAAATCGTTTACACTACAGAATATCATCCTGATTTGATTGGTTGGAGCGCCTGTAGTGATAATGGTTTTGTAAACACAATCACTTTAACCCGTGATTATAAAAATTGCGTTCTAAACAAGTGGGATGTGGATTGCATGTTTGGTTTGAGGGAAATAATTAATTATCGGTTGGAGTTAATGGAAGCGTTCTACAACCATGTAATCAAGCGTGTTGCAATCGAGCAGGGGAAAGAAGAAAACATTGGATCAATCCGACTACGACGATGATGGCTGGAGTGTTTATGACGCGTATGAAAACTGTTAAACATTGAATGTAATATTAATTCGCACAATGTATTATGTTTAATGGAAGTTTTATATCGCCGACCTAGTTTTATTATGTCATGTGTAGCGGAAAATATGCGCTAGAAACCAAGCATTGATGATGCTTTTTATGTATTTCTTTTCATGTATTTTTTTTTAAAATATATACATATTTGTCTAGTAAATAATTTTTTAATCAAGCCTGCAAGGTTAATAAATATTCTACGAAGTCTGTATAAATATATCTGCATGCTAATTGTCAAGCAAAAGGCGTCATGCTGGCATCAAAGAAGGGTAAAAAAATGAAGTGCAAACAAGGAACTGGCGTTATAAACAGTCTAATTAACAAACTTCCTGTAGAATTACACCTGCCCGGGTATCAATATTGCGGACCGGGCACAAAGCTACAAAAAACGGTTGGCCAGGGCGATGCTGGTATTAATGCCCTAGATTCACACTGCAAAGCACACGATATCAGTTACAATACCAGCCCTAACGATTTAGCTGCGAGACATCGGCTGATCATTTGCTCCAACAAAAAGCTTGGGAGCGATTCAAGTCAAAAGACGCAAGCTTGGGCGAAAGAACAGCTGCTCTAGCAGTTAGTGCGGCTATGCGTGCTAAGCGGTCATTAGGCATGGGTTTGAATAAATCAAAAACTAGAACCATGAAGCGAAAAATAAAGAAACGAAGAGCGAGAGCATCGTTCAACAAAGTTCACCGTATGATTAAGAATAATACGAAAACTAATTATGTAAACGGCGGCGGAGGCGGTAACCCTATCTCGATGATTAAAAAGGCCTACGATCAAGCGAAGCTGGCTGTTCGACATTTTGGTGGAAAACGAAACATAGTAATGCCGCGTATCATTCCAATCCCTAAAAGTGGTGGAATATTACCATTTCTAATACCACTATTTGCCGGGCTTTCTGCAACTGGAGCGCTCGCTGGTGGTGCCGCTGGAATAGCTAGAGCCGTTAACGATGCTAAAACGCAAAGCAGCGTGCTGAAGAAGCTACTCGACATAACCGCACGATGGAAGCTATAGCCCTGGGGAAGAAAGGTAGTGGCATATACTTGAAGCCATACGGAAAACGCGGCTCTGCATTATATCTAAAACCATACGCAAAGACCGGTTCTGCACTATATCTGAAGCCACATCGCGGTTCAAAAAACTAATAAAGCTTCCCGAAAGAGCGTTAACAGATGTCGATTTGCGAAAGTTAGCTAGAAATGCGCCATACTTTAGAGATGTATTTATGCGCGATAATTTACCAAAAGACGGGCCTGTTGTGAACGAATCAGCGATTGTAAACCTAGATAGTGTTCGAGGACCAGGAACGCATTGGGTGTGTTATAAGAAACGAGGATCGAGAGTATGGTATTATGACAGCTTCGGCAATGTAAAACCACCATCTGAATTAATCAAGTACTTTCGGGGATGTGAGATCTACTACAACTACAAAAAGGACCAGGAGTTTAATAGTGTAATTTGTGGGCATTTATGTCTTAAATTTTTACATTCGTAAATGTATACAAATTTTTGTATAAATAAATAAAATATCTATACACATGTATCATTAATCAGTTACAATGTCGATAACATTCAGTTTGGAAGGTGTTGGTAATACAGCTTCGCACGATTTTTATCCACCGATTGAATTAGACGAAAAATACAATCATGTGATTGGTCTGGTCGGATTTTTGGGTGTAATTCTATTCGAAATATTAACGACGGCAACGATAAATTATACTATATAGATAATGATACTGCTAAAAATCTGATAAAGTCCTTCATATCCCGCATGGATCATACGAAATAGATGAACTTAACAATTATTTAACAAAACAACTGGTTGCTGATTATCGTCAAAAAAAAATTAAGCAAAGAAGAGGGGATTGGACGACTCCTCTATATTTAAACTGCGGGCAAACAATAATACTCTGTAATGCGAACTTCAGAGTGTTTATGCGATTGACTTTACACAACCGGGAAATATCGGTCGTCTGCTTGGTTTCGAGCCCAAAATACTCAGCCGTAATATTAGCCATAAATCTACCTTGGATATTCAAATAATAAAACACACCAACATACACGTCGAGTGTAATATTATAAAAGGAGCGTACAGAAACGGGAGAATTGCAAAGACCTTGTACGAAGTGGACATTTCAGTACCACCAGGATATCGTTTGGATAAAATACCGAGCAATACCCAATATTTGGAGCTAAACACCCGCATTATAAGCAATATTAGCATCAGATTGGTCAATCAAAAGGCGAACCGATAGATTTTGGCGGCGACGAGCCTTTCACTGTGAGATTGGAATTGAAGAAAGAATTATGGGGTTAAAATTTAGTAAAAACACTTTTTCTGTTGTAAACTGCGGCGGCCAGATCTGCGGCTCTAATAAAAAACACCGATTTCTATAAAAAACAAATCATTCGCTGGAGGATCCATTAATAAACAAGCCAACAACAACACATCATCACAGATATTTCGTGCATTATCGAGTGAAGAAGAAGAAAAATAAGACCGTCAACAATCACTTGACTGTAAGAGAAAACTTTTCTTAAAATCAATCGGTGTTAAAGTGAAACAATAACAGAAAAAGGGAAAAAGATGAGCGAACAATTAAATATTTTCGACGATGCTCATTTCGACGATTCAATCGTTAGATCTGATATTCACACGTATTGCCTTATATAACTAATAGTTATGAACCATCAACGGGTCAGAATTGCAATTCAAAGCCAGGATTTGATTACGGCCACCCACGATAGTTTTCTATACATCGAGGGTTATATTACCCGAAGCAAGCAGACGTCGCTAAACGTGTGATTTAACAAACAATTTTGCTCGGTTTCTTTCAGAAGAGATTCGATATGAATTTGGGCAAGACATCGCGTGGACGTTAGCAGAATCTGGGTATTGGGTCGGCAATGAAGGGCTATGCCATCGTATGGAGCTGCAGACAAGAAAGCGCTGGCCCACATTGATGGTCTCCGTTGAATGAGAACACTCTACAAGTGCAATTCAGCGCAAACGATGCTGATTTGGCCAAAAAATTCGAGTTTGCCTGCCTCTGAAGCACATATTCGGATCGCCGAACATTATAGACAGGTTATCGTGAATATGAAGCAGGAGCTTGTTTTGATCAGATCGAGAACTGATTTGGATTGTTATTATGGGGAGGCTGATGCGACCATAACCTTCCAAAATTCAATGGAAAGTGCCGCACTTAACGCTCAGCGATAGAGCAAAGCTGAAACTGTTCGAGAAGATTAATAGAAACCCTGTAATCACCATGCCGTTTCGTCAATGGGAATTATACGAATACCCGCTTTAAAGAAGGTTAAAACTGATACATGGCCGATAAAGACATCTTCACAATTAGAGAAACCTCGATGGGTTATTGTGGTTTTTCAGAAAAACCAAAGGAGACGTTCAAAAAATGGAAAGGCGAGCGTTTTGACGTGGCAATATTACAGATATTAGATTACATCTTAATTCTGAGAGATATCCGTATGAATCCATGAATTTGGATTTTGGCACAAATAAGTATGCATTGGCGTATAGGAATTACATTAACTTTCAACGAGACTATTACGATCGAAATGAATGCAATAATGGAGGGTGCGCCGGTTCGAATGTCACATCAACAATCTCATTCCCACATTCGACTATCAACAATTTAAAAATTGCCCTGTCTTTATAATCGACTGTGCCAACCAGAATGAGAACTTGAAGAATTCTACTGTGGACGTTAAACTGGAATTAGAATCCGCAGCAAACTTTGAAAACAATATGGGCGCATACTTTCTAATAATCCACGATGCCCTTATCCAATACCAACCCGATAACTGGCGAAGTCAAAAGGATGTAATACGATCGATATGCTAGAAAACGAAAAAGAAGACAAAAATATTCATATACACCACGATGTAATTTTTTGATAAATAAATAAAGTGCATGTACTTCTAAAATATCTTTAGTATGATTTAAATAACTTAGTCGATAAGGTCGAATTGAGAAAAATGAAAATTGTGACTCAAAACAACAAATAATAATGAATTAATGATGTTATGCAATAGCGGCGACAAAGTAAACATGGTGTCTACTACCGAATACAGTAAGAGCAATCACCGCGGGACCATCAAATTCACGAAAAACTAATGCAATGTTCAGTCTTTAACTAAAGCAAACGGTCTGAAATTTAAAAAACGTTTACGTCTACTCCAAATCGCTAAACCAAGATAAATACAAGCTGTTGTGTGAGATTTTAACTGCGATGCCCGAAATAGGTTATTATACGTTCAGTGATAATGAAAATATTATGCCTCTAACGACGCAAAACCCGACTCTGTATTTATTTTTGACGATATCGCGCTAGAGAAGCAGGATAATATTAGGGGCATACTTCAGCATAGGGCGTCATAACTCGATAGATTATTTTTTATTTGGGGCAAACGTATAGCAAGTTGGTATAACAGATAGAAAGCTGATTCACAAATCAGATGAACTTAAGTATGTAAGCATTCTTTATGATACAAATGTTTATAGAAGAGCGTATAACCCCGACGCTCCGATTAGAGCAAACAGAAGCATAAAATATACTGATACAATCAGGCCATTATTACATAATCAACGAACACAAAAATAGGCTTGCCGTGTGCGAAATGATAAAGATAGCAGCGATGATGATAGTGATGGATCTTTGTCGTATCATTCATCGTCAAGCGGCGCAGCGGGGTGAGGTTTGTTTAAGAAATTCAGAAATAAACCCGTAGAGTACAGATACTGGAACAATGTCCACGAGTTGATGGATGAATTACAAGTTTTGTGGAGCGAGGAAGACTGCTGGAAACAGCGGCGTCAGAAACGAAAGAATATCAATTTTAGAAGAATTATGAAGACGGCTACATCGAAAACATGCCTTATACTAAATAACAGCGATCGTGTTGCATTTTATAATTAATATTCGAATGATACCCGAAACAATAATGTCGTCTATAGACAAATTTGGCCGTTTACATAGCAACGCGAGCAATTGTGCAAACACATTAATCGAACCTCTAATAGCAAAAATTAACGCTATACAAAAACAGTGAACGGAGAAATCGCTACTCTTTTAAGTGCGCTACCGGGGTATGTCAAAGCGAAAATGGATGCCGCATTCAAAGAGTTGTTTAATGAAAATCCACTTCTGAGAAAAGCTAATCTATCAAATCGCTTGCTACACATACATGAACGCATAGAGGAGCTCGCGACATCGCCAACCGCCTCGCCCATCTTGCGGGCAATGGAGAAGCTCAACAATCGTATTGTAGAACTTGATGTATCAGCGTCGGTGATAGGACAAATTCTGGTGTATTTAATGGAACACCTTAAACAAAAAAAGTTGTTGCAATCAACACCTACCCTAGAGACGTTTATAAAGACATCTGTGGAGATACAAGCTAACCTTAAAGCATCGCTTTAACATGTCTGTTGATAAATTTGGACGCCCGTTATTGGCGTCGATGTCGCAGTCGAGTGCATCATCACTACGAGGTCCTCCCGGTGTAGGTTTTAAAATAACGGCAGACAACAACTACGACATGGAAAATAGAAGACTAATTAACATCGCAGACCCTCTCGATTTACATAACGCTATCAATTTAAAAACTTATTTGGAAGATAAATATTTTTTTAACGAAATGCAACTGAAAACGTCGGATATCCGCAAATCGAAACTGATGGGGCAAATAAGGCATACGTGGACGCTACAAGTCGCGAAATTCAAAGATCAATTGACGCTTCAAAGATCAATTGACGCTTATGCGAATACTATATACGCCGAATTAAAATTAGCGATTAATAAAATTAATGACATCCAGCAAACGAACGCTAAAGATATCAACGAAATTATTCAAAAGTGATTCCTGATAATGTTAAAACGATGGTGAACGTCACTACGGTAGATATGTTTAAGCAATCAATTCAAGACAATCCGTATGTAAACGGTCGATATCTGAACGAATTAAAATCTGATATCAAAACATTAAATGCCCGTCTAGATTCCGACGTTAAATCTAGAGATGATTCTATACGTAATTTAAGAACGGATTTGCACAAAATGAATAGTCTGTTACAAAATTTTATGGAACGGGGGCGCAACACGCCGGTAAAAAATAACATGTCAAAGAACAAGTTGTGAATGAATTGCATAAGCCCGCTAGAAGAAATTTCAGACGTCGAAAAGTCATTATTAAAGCCTACGATGATACGTGGGAATTAGGTGTGGGGGAGTTCCAACCGTTTTCGCGTGCTAATAAAGGGTTTCGATACATCTTGGTTGTTATCGACCGTTTTTCGAAATATTTATGGCTGCGCGCGGTAAAATCCAAACGTGGTGAAGAAATTACTAAAGCGATGTCTGACATTTTCCGTAATTCGAAGCGCACACCAAAAATATACAAACCGATGCCAAGAGTTTTACAATAGCGTTTTCGAAACTCATGGATAAGAAAAAATTAATCATTATTCAACGTATTCTACAAAAGGCGTCTATAGCCGAACGCGTGATTCGAACTATAAAACCGACTCTATAAATTATTTAGTCTGCAAGGTAATTATCGATGGTATAATTTAATTGACGATGTTACCAGAGACTATAATGATACGAGACATAGAACAATTGGTATGAAGCCACGCAACGTAACATCAAAACAGACTTAACTCACGTATTTGGGCGCATAAAATCGTTTTTGGCAAACCACGTTATAAAATAGGAGATATTGTTCGAATCTCTAAACATAAAGGTGTATTTTCAAAAGGGTACAATCATAATTGGACTACCGAGTTATTTAAAATCACCAAAGTTCAAGTTACAAACCCTGTTACCTATTTACTGGAGGATATGTACGGTGACCCGATTCGCGGAGGTTTTTACCAAGAAGAAATTATGAAAACTAGACACCCTGATGTTTATCTAATCGTAAAAGTATTAAAACGGCGCGGGAACCGTCTTTATGTTAGCTGGCTTGGACACAAAGAAAACAGCTGGATCAATACCGAGGACGTTTTATAAGGGCTAAATACTTACTTATATGAATGTAATAGAAAGATCTGTAAATAAAAAACTAAAAATATTTGCATCTATTTATTTAAAAAATCGCGTGCGAGAGTGTAAACACAATTACATAAATCAATTATATCTAAAATACGAATACATTTTGAAACACATGTGTACATAGAACTAAAAATTGTTCAAATCCACACTAATTGATACACATAAAACTTATTACTTACACACATATTTTTAGGCACACAAGCTAATAAAACAAAAAACACGCTATTGGTAATTTGAAGGCGTTTTATGAAGATCTACAAATTTTTAAAACACGCTAGTTCACATCGAGATAAAATTGATTGAATTCAAACTAATCGAAATCCATAAAACGCATTCTACTTATTTTTAAACATATAAAACTTAAAAATATTGGTTACAATGTAACTTATTTCTAATCGTAAAAATTTTGTCTATAATTAAACATGCAAGAGCAACTTAAGATAGATCGTGATTTTAGTTACATAATAAATAGGAATATGATAATGACAATAATTTAATTACAGATCAGATATTATCATGCAGCTATTTTTGTATCGACCAATGCCCTCATGCTAGCGTATTAATCCCATCTGATTGAACAAAACGTTTATTATCAGTACCAGACAGAGCGATTTTATTTTGGCGAATGCTAAAAATATCGTGCTTATAAGATCGTATGAAGCTCTGCTCTCGCACAAATGTCGCATTTCCGTCAAACACTTTAAGTAATCATCAAATGAAATGTTATTTTGAACAACCCTCTCTAAAACACCTTTAGCTTTTTACTGTTTTACATATTGCTGCACTGGGTTCGTCGACATTTGAATGTTGTATTTTGAAACTATATAATTTGGATTTCAAACCAATAAATTCTATCATTATCCTACCAGCATTTTCATCTTTCATCAAACCAACAACTTTTTATTACGTTTGTGATACCGAAAACGTTATTTTCTACATATTCGCTCGTGTCAAAAGATGCGAATCTACTTTCATAGCGTCATATATATTATCAGTAAGATTATAAATCAAGCTATCGGTGTCTGTATTTACAACTTGCAATTATCGTAACCAAATTTTCTCATCATATATTCATAGTGGAAGCTATATAGGGGAATTTTAGAAATATCTAATATAACCATACCGACATAAATTGGTTTATTAATAAACACTTCTGTTTTGCTCATCTCAATTGCTACAGTAGTTATTGTCAAAGATTGTTTCTACTATGAAAATTTGGCTGATTTATGTAGTGATCGCCCGAGCAACCACCCCATCGTTGACTATTTGGAGATTTATGTTCAGGACAAAGGGCAAATAATTATGCGAGTTCGTGTATTTTTTCAGGATAATCTAGGTCAACTTCAAAATATAACCTACGTGTGAGTCGGAATGAATATTAAACAAGTCAAAATTAATGATTTCGTTGTTATTTAACCAATTAAAATCGCCCGTAGGCAAAAAACTGCTCATTCCGGTTGAATAAAGGTTGTTGAAATCGTAATACATCAAGTACGCATCAGGCATTGCTGAGTTATAATTATTTAAATATTTATTATTGGCTTTACTATACCGCACGGAACATTGTGAAAGCCCTCTCTTATACCCCTCTCTATAAACATTAAAATATCTATATCTGACAGTAATTCTAATTCGATTTTAGTGTATCTCATCATGGCATCCTAAGCATATGCAGGAAGACTAATATAATATGCAGGATCAATCGCGTATGTTGAAATGCATCGATGCCTAAAATTTTGAAACACATCCGCCAGCAAAAGAACATCGCATTTTAAATATAAATCTACATATTCACCTAAATTTTTTAAATTGAATGTCTTCCATACTGTTTCCGCGTGTTTATAATCAGAATCGGAAATGTTTGTGTTTGTTAACTTATCAAAAAATCATCTTTACTAGGCAGCGCAACAATGTCCGTCAATTTTTCATAACAATCTAAATAACTGTAACACATAACACCTTTTCTCGAGAGCAATTTCAATTCATTTTCACACAAATCTGAAAATTGGGTTTTTGAAATACAAAGCTGGTTTATATGTAAATATGAAGCCAATTTTTCTAAAGAACTATTCAAAACCTAAATGAGTCGATAAATCTAAATTTCATGTTGTTTGCGAAGGTTGCTTCAAATCCGATATATTCTCTTTAGTTAAGGGCACAACGTAAATATTCTTGCATTTTTAATTAGCTTCCTGATAAATATATGACCGTCGTAATTCGTTAAAGAGTGAAAAACTACAGATATCACTTTTTTTAACTTGTAATTTAGATTACGACTTTGATGCGTGGCCATTCTGTAACATCCAAGAATGTGATCGTGGACTCGAACTTTGATATCATTTAACCGAAACGTTTTTCCGCATATTCCGCAGTTTGTCGCACGTTCAAATTCTATTTTTTCCGCGTCTGTTAGCGGCGACATGGGAACAACTTTGTCGAAATATTTTTTAGAAAATGTGTTCGATATTTGAATTAATTCGTCTATAAACCACTCATCGCAATCTAACCCTGTACTGTCTGTAGTAAGACACGCTGCTATCGAAAGCACAGTGCAAATAATAACCTACGCTAAAGGGTTGGTGATATTGAAACTTATCAATTAAAGAAGCGCTATCGTCATCATTTCGTTTTATTAAAAGGCATTCAAAATCCGCATATATAATAAAAGGTATAACATTTGATTCATATAATTTTAAATACGACTGTTGATCCTTTTTTGGCATGATAACTTTACATTTGTTTAAATTTATACATTCTAATTTATGTTTTTCCAAACGCTCAGAGCTAGAGAAATAATTTAAGCAGCGCTCGCATAAATAAATCGCGTGATGATGCTTTGTGACTTGCGATCTAACAAGCCGCGATAAATGTTTGATTAGACAGAAATGAAATTTAATGTGGATTCTGACTTACTATTATTGGAATCGATTTCATCGCGAGTTGTACTGAAATCAGCATCGGTGCGTGCGTCTGCTCAACGTTATCTAAGCCACCGGGTCCAGGGGGGGGATCGCCGCCGCTGCCGCCGCAGTCGTCATCCTCGTAGTAGCCATCGACTTCTGCCTCGTAGCGATCCTGTACCATCAGCAGGTTGACATGGTTAGACTTCACGTTTGAAGTAAGATACGTGGGCACCGTGATAAACTTTCCGTTCTTCTTTTTGGAGCATGTACACATTGATTGAAAAATTATATTTTGACGCTCAAATTTGGGATTTGAACCTGGGCTGCTTGATGCCGTCCAGGTTTAATTTTTCACTATAATGAGGATACGATGTAACACGATTGAAGTTTATTCTGTTGTGTGGCGGCCACAGCGCCGCTATAATACACCAAAAGAAGCATCCATTGTCCTTGTTTTGAATGTTAATTACAGCACGTTTGAGTGCGATTTCACGAGGCAGGGGCAAATAAGAGGAAGCGTGTAGAATGTCTCCACATTTGTTGATATTGATGCCCAAGGATACGATGCGACAAAGTGCCCACCCGGAGTCTTTTTCGTCAAAATTTTCCATTTTTTTCATCAGAGATTGCACAACATTTTCAACAACCACACACCAAAACCGCTTTTATTCAGCGTTTCGTTGTCTTCGTTCATCAATAACAAATAATTTTTAGTTGAAAAGTGTTTGACGTCACGCGTTTCACCACCGTCTATTGAATTCTTTAGAAACTCACCAGATAACACAAAGTTTATTTTTATATTTTTTTCTTTTTCGTATTAATAGTAAACCCTTCGCCATAATGCTTCGCAGCAGTCGGAAAAAAAAGTTCGACGTATTTATGAGTTAAATTGTGGACGATGCTTGTTCTAATTCTACACGAAAAGGCGGATTCGGTATCAATCCAGCGGATTCTGCTAGTCCGATTCTTCTTTGCTGGCTTTTTCCTCTTTTTTTAACTCACATAATAAAGTTTTATATATCAGTAAATTTGAAATAAACGTCTGAATAACATGCCTTGATGCTGTATTTTCCAGAACACTATTCTTTTGCACTTTTGATGCCAAGCGAATGTATTTGGTTACCTGTTTTAAAAATGCTTCGATTTTTCTTTCACTTTTTTTAGCTAATAAATTGTAAGAATATTTTATTTTTCTATGACACTCGTTGTTAAATTATTTAACGACATTTTAATGTTAAATTTTCACTATCAAAATTAATATATTCACATTTATTATGTAACTAAATTACGTTATATTTTTATGTTCGCGCGCGGGATGTTTGAAGCGTCACTGTCCAAGTCGAACTGAAGTTGATCGATGCTTACGCCTGTGTGCAACTTTTTCGTACCCACCCTCTTGACCACTATCGGTTTTGATTAAAGTTAGCAATAAAAGCATCGTTGTTAAAATATGATACAAGCCTTTAGGTAGATAGTAGAAATGCGATCCGATATAGATTATTACCGCCCGCCCATATTTACCATCGAAAGCACGAATGTCATCGATTACATATTCTTTATGCAACTCTAGCTCTTTAATTAAACCCTTGTAGGAAGCTCACATTTGGCTACTTTATTAATATTATTAACCATCGACAACAGACACGTCGGCGGTGTAATCTTGATGATTCTGACGACATTGTGAATAATTTAATGCGGACTGGGATCATACGCCAACCCTTTCGTGTTAATATAGCCTGATTCCCACCACTAAAAACACTCTTGGCTTTACAGAATTAAACAGCTTTAATAGCAAAATTATGACAACCGACATTTTTCATTTCTATTCGAATTCTTTCATTGTAAATTGTAATTAATAAATAGCTATGCGTGTTTAACCACAGACAAATCAGAATTTTTATTAACGAGAAGTTGATTGTTTTCTAACCAACGCTTCAGAAATTATTATTTAAACACGATTCGCTAAAATTATTCTTTGTGTTGTTTTACATGTCATTTATTGACTTGATAACGCTTCATACACCAAAAATTGCACAACTCACATTAAAATATATATTTTATTTAAAAACTAGGGTATAAACACGATCTGAAAAATTTGCATGTTGTTATCAGAAAGTCATGCGATGTGCATAATTACACAAATATTATTGTTTCAAACGATAATATAACAAAAATTTTGTTAGTTAAAAACTATTTGTAAAGAGCGTCCATTAGCTGAAACATAAAACATAAAAGTTGATTTACTTGGATTATAATTAAGAAAGCATTTTTTGAATTATTAACATAACGTAAATGTTCTTTGAGGATAATAATTTTAAGTTTTACATCTAAAATATCCGTATTGGTTTGGAATAAGTTATAATTTATCGAATTAAAGTCTAGTTGTATAACTCACATTTAAATGTCACCCACATTTTCTTCTAATGAATAATAAAAATTTAATTAGAGTAATTATTGCTTTAGAATATTTCATTAAAATTTGGTTTGGCCACCCACATGTTTTGGAGCATCATACAAAACACTAAATCTGTGAATACCCATTTGTTGCTATATTTTCAAGCACCTGCGTCCTGTGCTATAGAAATTTTAGTCTCATCGCTAAGAGACAGTTTCTATACGAGCGCTTTTATCTACTATATCCAAAGTCGATCCGTATAATAATTTATTATTGTGTACAACCACTTACGCCTGATATAATCCAAGAATATCCATTTTGTTTACGTTAAGAATCAGATGTTAATATACGAGCTTCAGCTTTTACTGCAACAGTCAAAGTCACCCGTATAATGATAATTTACGTGATCAACTATTGTGGACCGCCGCCACAGTGAGCAATATATCAGTGTTATAAATGTTTTTTCGCCCACCAACGTTTTATCAAACAAGCTAGAGAAGGCTTAAAATTAACTAAAGCCCTAATGGGTAATTAAGCTCATGCGTTTTACTTCTGAAATAGTACAAATTATCATATATTTAATTGGCTAGTTAAATCGATTTCAATTAATATTTTTGCTTATGATTTTCGTTTTTCTAAGACAGAGACCCCTCTTGCTTGTTTCTTTTTCACAATGTCCTATGAACACAATTCTGTTGGCAGTCAGGTGTATTCTTTTTCACGTTAACCAATAAAAGCGGTTTCAGTGAAAAATTAGGGGTTGAGGGTTTGTCTCATCTCATATTGCGTCTCTTTTGGCTTACATATAAAAGTGAAAATTTTTACGTTTTGGTCCAAAAATGCCACGACGTCGCCAGTTAACCACCACGAGGATGTCTGTGTGCGTGATTGATGGGTCCCACACCGTGCCTCATGAAATGATGGACGACCATCTCCGGCGCGTACACCCCGGGAGTACGAACAGCGCGAGCAAGGTCGCTTGGGTGTTGTTGTATGTATTTTTTCTTTAAGTCATGTCGTTTATATATAAAACTCATTGCTATTAAGCAAGTGAATTTTCATTGCATGTTTTTGTTAATAATTTTATAAATAGCCAGATGGTTCGAGCCAGCGACGGACATTGACGGTGCGCGAAAGGCTTCGCGCCCGTCTCGCCGCTCGAATTCCAGAGGATGTCCCAGCAACAGCACCACCGCCACCATCCCCGGTGGAGGAAGCAAGCGGGTAGAAATAATATATATTTATTTGTAAATAATAATTTTTTAAAATAAATTAAAGCTAACGTTTTATGATTTATTTCAATCAACTACGTAATTTACAGGTGGTTATATGTGAGCCGATAAAAAAAGGTGTTTTAAGATTTTCGCTCTTTTGGAAAAATAAGCGGTTACTATTTTAAACTAATAAGTGCTTAATTGCGTTTAAGCCATTTGTTATTAATATTCCAAGAAGCGTTGATTAAAAAAGCAGTCAGCCTAGGTTCTGACTTGTTTGGTATTCTCTCTAGGTCTGCATAATAATCCGCCCGGACGGCGACGAGGGGCGACGTCGCCGATTTGTAATTATAGACGGCCATCTTGCATATCCTTATCAAATATATCATAATTCTAATCAAAATCACCGCCTTAACAACGCTCCACCCTCTCCGGGGAGGCGGCGAATTATCCAATCATTGCACTCTTATGAACAAGTACTCGAAAAGATGGCCACCCCCAACAATTCTAATCAAAATCGCCGCCTTAACAGCGCTCCACCCCCTACCGTGGGGCGGCGAATTATCCGATCATCAAAATCGCCGCCATAACAACGCTCCACTCCCTACCGCGGGGCGGCGAATTATCCAATCATCGCACTCTTATGAACAAGTACTCGAAAAGATGGCCACCCACAATGGCTGAGTCCCACTATCAGCCATCTTACTTCATCAAGGGGCGTCGAAGAGGGTTGAAGCAATTACACCCCGCAAGTACCGAGAGTAATTGAAAAGTAGCAAGTACCGAGAGTAATTGAAAAGCACTAAGCCTGCATGTACATCATCTACACCCCGCAAGCGCACATGCAATTACACTAAGTACACGGTGTGTACTTGCATGTACAGAGTAATTACAGCGCGCAATTGATATTGCTGGTCAATGCCCACTACACTACTACTGAGAATTCATATTGGCCGAAAAGGTAATTATTAATAACATAATTTGTTAATTAGCTCTTAATTGTCTGTTTTTTCTTGTTCTTTTCAATACCAATTATTTCTAAAAGTGGGAAAACGTAAATTTTATGTAAATAAAATCTTGGCTGTTTTATAAAATACTGATATTTAAGGTAATGTAACACCTGAACATCAGGAACCGGCACATCGGCAAAGTTTCCAATATAATGACGAACAACGCAGTCCAATTCCCTTCTACTTCAAAAAGATGATCGTTGAATGGGAATTCTTAATAACATAATGTGTTAATTAGCATGTTTTCTTGTCATTTTCGATACCACTACTTCTAAAAAGGTAGAAAAACGTTAATTTTGATCAATAATCAACATTTTCTACTGGGGACATTAAGTGGTTCACTATACTGAAATTTTGTTTTCAGATTTACGGAGAAAGTTTAATCTCTTAAAAAACGGTAAGAAATGTGACCAGATCCAATGAGTAACTCCAAAGGCGAAAAAAATTATATCGCATTAGCACTAATCTAAGAAAATGGCGAAGACCCTAGATTTGCAATTGGTTTCTTCAAGGAACGAGTAAAAGAAGCAGTTTGATTCATCGAATTCTGCTGAATATTTTAAAACAAAAACAAATAAAATTGTTTCAATTTTGTCCTCAGTCAATTGAGAACATTTTCGAAAAAAGTAGGGGAAGACGGTTTTCTATTGATGACAAGATTTCAACGTTGCCTTATGAAGCAAAAGCGCAAGAGGGTATAAATTACTGAGAAGAATATTTTCTCTACCGAGCCGGCGCACGTTAACTAATTTTCACCCATATACCTTTGAAACCAGGAATTAACGATAACATGCTGAAAGTACTTGGAACAAGTATTAACAAATGAAAGACCAAGATAAAGTTTGTGACCGACGGCGCATTGAATACTCTTAAAGAGTTTGTGCAGACACAGAATATTGTAGAACATTTAGTTGAAGAACAACCAATTCTGTTACAACATTATAAATATACTAACATGGCAAAAACTATTTTGAGACACGAAACACATTCGTATTTGGCTGGTTATGTTGCTAAAAAAATTATAGACAAAATAAAATGTAAAATCTGTTACAATCATTTAGTTGGCGGAGACGAAACTACTTTCTTTATTATAGAGGAGCGAGAATATGCTCACAGGGCTTTAAATCGTCCTAATACTTTATATTTAAATTTATTTAGTAATTGTTGCACTGTAGCACACAATATTTTACCTAGGTATAGCTATGTAAATAATATAAGCCGTAATTTGTTTAATGAATTGACTAACAAAATATTTAATAATATATCATTTAATTGTAATAAGCACAACCTAAAGACAATATTTTTGAATTTTTAATTAAATTTTATATACATACTTGGGTGAAAATGTGAACAAAATTTTAAAATGTGAATAAACTCGAGGAATTACAAATAAATGACAATATAAAGAGATTGGCACATGCTAGATGTATCAAGTATAAAACCAGATCGGAAGCAATTAGAAAAGTGAAGCAACTAGTCTAATTTAGATATCGGTTTCGAATAGGTTTTCAGTATTATATTTATGCAATGTTTTATATGGAGGCCCATTTTCATCATTAAGTATCATCCAAGATTCAGTTATTTAATTTTGTAGAGTAGTTTTTTAATTTTAATTTTTACTCAGGGTTATGCGACGGTTTCGAAATCGAAAAATTTAACACCTCTTTTTTTCACTCTTGTGCTTAAACTCTTTTGTAGTATAATGTTTGTGTATAATTATTTATGAATTTATAGCTTATTTGTATAATATACATTTTATTATATCAATGTTTCCTTTTAACAATCCATTTTCAACGGAACTAGTCTAATTTCATAGAAATTAAGTTAGACTAGTTTCGTTTTAAAAACCAAATATCAACTTTATTAGTATTAAAATAATAAATCCAAACGACCCGCGGTGGAAATTGCGTATTGACTACAATATTCAGATGGAACTATAATCATTTTTTTTCTTGTCCATGAAGTTGCCTATCTATAAACAAAATATATATTAGGTATCTATGAAGATTTCGCTTGTCAAAATGGAAACAACGCCAAATAAAATGTTTCACATATAAATTAACAGGCTTATTATTTAAATAGTTTTAAACTATAATTTGTGAAAACAAGAGATGTGCATAATGGAATGGGAAGTTAAAGGTACGTAGTTTTATAGTTTTAGTAACACACTGAGAAAATATAAGTTTTTTTTCTTGTTTGTGTTTGTTAGTGATCTCCACTACCCTTTTCTTAATGTATTTATTTTATTGTAAGCTTTAAAATACTTTGCCCCGCGAATTATATGTATCTGCGAAATCCTTGGGAGCTCTACTTTAAGACTGAGTAAAAGAGAATGTCGCCATACGTTGCCGAATATGCAAAAATAATTATTTTCATACCTACTCTTGGTTAGCTTTAAATGCTTGAATTTTACTATAATTAGCATTTTGCTGAATAGGTAAATCTAAATTTTTCTTCAATTTTGATAAATATTTCAATGTGAGATTACTAGCAAAGTTAATAATAATAAAATGTCCGAAAGTTTCATTTCTCAGTGTTATTATCTTATACAAGAAAACAAAGTAGATACCTATTAAAATAAACGCTAAAGATTTTGTTTGTTACAGACAATATAGTCACATACTCCTTTATGTGGATGTATCTCCTTGATACTTGGCTGTCCAAAAAAGCTACCACAAATTCAGAAAAAACCCGTCAAATCTTAGTCGAATTAGTCACTAATCTGTCTAGTAACATCAATAGAGAGTTCGAAACGATTAAGTTGGAAAATCGTGTGTTGTACCTTTGCAAAAAGTTTAAGGAGTATTGGAAACAAGCTTGCAGCTCCAGATCAAAACCATGGGCTAAGTATAATGGATGGCTCAACATCAAGAAGTTTGTGAACTTGCACTTATACCGACACTTTTGATAGATGACATAGTTCAGATATCAGTGAAAACTTATGATCTTTCCGAAAATCAAGTGCCGTCAACAAGTAAGAGAAAAAGATATTCTAAAGTTTTAAACAATGCGGTGAGACCTAAACGCAGAAGATTGACAGAACTATCTATGTTAGACATAGCGAATACAAACAGAAGTTTTTAGACACAAATACTAGTGACAAACATTTGTTTGTGACATATGTCCCTCTCCAATTAATTTCTAAATCAAGAAATTCAGATCCTGATGCTGTTGTGTAGAAAATCCGCGCCCTTCATCTACTAAATATTGCCGAGTTGTTCGATTCCAATTTGCAAAAGAAACCCAGGAACTAGCTTTGCAAGAAGAATCGCATTTCAGCAGCAAAATTAAGAATTTGAAGCCAACAACTTTTAAATACGGAGATCGTGAACTAAACATTCAACATTCGTTACAATTAACCATGGTTAACGGTAAAGTATGTTGCGCCCTTACTGACACTTCGTCAAGTAGGTGTTATATTTGTAATGGAAATGAACAAGTATATGCTCTTACTACTATTTTTTTTAAGTAAATACTTCGTTTGCTATGCATAAACATTTAAGTATTTACTACGTAGAGTAGTAAAAACTTTTTAAATAGTATTGCAAATCGTTTCGTGTAGTATATACTAGTAAAATGTGAAGTTACCTCTATAGTATCCTACAAAACTTACCCGAGTACGTATAATGGCTGAATTTATGCCTGTGCGAACTGTAAAATTTATAAACGGTGCAAACATGGAGATAACAATAATTATAAAGTTTTATATCGATTCACAGAAGAAAATGTAGAAAGAATTTCGCAAATATTTTTACCGGAAACAGGGGAAACTCGAGGTGGTGCAATTAATAACAAGCACACAATTGAAATTTTTTTAAGATACATGGGCGATCCCGGCTTTCAAGTAGGTGTTTCTGATAATACAGGAGTCTATCAGTCAACGGTTTCAAGGACAATTGACAGTGTGTCAAGGAAGATATTCGAACTAGCTGAAAACTGGATTAAGTTTCCCACGACAATGGAAGAAATTTTGCAAGCCGAACTGAAGTGGCAACAGTCCTATACGCTTCCAACAGTTGTTGGTGCAATCGACTGCACACACGTCGCAATAGAAAAACCAGGAATTCACGGTGATGAATATATCAATAGAAAAGGATCGGCAAGCATAAATGTACAAGCAACTTGCAATTCGCAAGAAGAATTTACAAGTGTAGATGCAAGTTGGCCTGGTTCCGTCCATGACAGCAGAATTTTAAGAAATAATAATAATTTTCGCCAGTTTAAATCAACATAATGGAAATCTGACTTTACTAGGATGGTGGGTATGGCATAGCACCATGGATGCTAACACCATATAGAAATCCTCAAAATGACATAGAGAACAACTACAATGTTGAACACGCAAAGAACCGGGTAATGATAGAAAGATGTTTCGGGCAACTGAAAAGGAGGTTTCCTATTATGGGTTACAAAATAAGAATCAATCTTGCTAAAATAAGCCGTGTAATAGTATGTGGTTTTGTTTTGCATAACATTGCCAAGCAGTTGAATGATCCAGAAGACTTTCCTGAATTATTAGCCGATGTAGATGACCTTCATGTTAATGACCTACTATATGATGCAAACGCAAATATTCGAAGACAGGGGGAGGAAAAAAGATCTCAGATAGCTACAATCCTGTTAACAGACGTCTATAAGATCGGAGCAAGCAAGAATCATACTCGAGTTTACTTTACTTGAACTGATACTTCAGAGAACGAGACCTAATGAGGTAGTGATAAGTATTAAGTAGGAAAATAGGTAAATTTAATTTGAAACATAAATTTTATTCATAAAAAGCAATAAAAAAAATAACATGTAGTAAGTATATTTTAGCTATATCAAAATTAACATGTACCTACGTATTAAGTTTTAAAATAATTAACTGTAGTTTTTGGAAGTTACTGCAACACTGTATATGACATTAATGATTCACGATCAACTATAATATCAGTCTGGATTGGTTCCGTGTTAAGTAACCTATTTTGCTGCATACGGATTAGTTTTAATTGTTCCAAAAGAACAAGCCTTTGCAGCTCTGTAGTTGTGAGATCCTTGGACTCGTCAGTTTCGGCGCTGAGTTTCATCTTTTTATTTTCTGTTTTTTTTTGCAATGGTCTGAACATAGTTTGAATCACTGGAATTTGTATGGATCGTTAGCTGTGCCTTTTCTATTCCTTCGCTCACTCCTACAGTGCAGGCTCCTATAAACACATCAAATATGCATGATTTATTTTGTAACAGTTTCAGAACAAATTTATTAACTTACCTGGAATTCTAGCCACTGTGGGATTGGGTTTGTTTGAGTCCCCTTCTAGAATCTCGAGAAACTCCTTCTCCCATTCTTTCACAACTATTTTTTTATTGTCTGTTTGTTTAACATCAATTTTCTTCTTTACAATTGTTTTCATATTATTGATTTTTTTCTTTATTTGGGCTTGTGTAATTGATTTACCCGTTTCATTTTCGTATTTTGAGACAAATTTTAAGATCCCTTCCTCCTTGCATTTTTTGCAGAAGGTGTTTGTGACTTATTCAATATTTGAGGTAATTGTTTTAATATGCTTACGAATATATACTGTTCGTTCAATTCATACTAGATTCGCTGCTCATCTTTACAAATGTTTTTATCTAGGTCTACGTACGAATGCACACGTATTATAAAATGTACGTAGGTACTGACTGCTGAACAATTGAAAAGAAAACACGGCTTCGGTACACCGGCAAACTTATACAAGTCGAAACTTGTATAGATGAAGTAAATATTTATAAGTATAAGTAAAGGTTATGCAATGAAATGAAGTATTTACTTAAACTACCTAGTATATTACATAGTAAATGCTTATACCTATTGGCAACTCAAAAAATTATTCGCCCTCTGGTCTAAAATATGTGTAACTAACATAACGAGTAATATTGCTTAGGTTTGCGTATGTTTGTAACAAACAAATAGTTATTTGTTTTACTTTGTGACATGTCTAGTAAAAGTTGAAAAAAGACAATGCATAACAGTAATTGTTGTGTGTATGGATGTCACAGCAGGAAAGGAAAAGACAGATCCATACATTATCATTATTTTCCTAAAGAAAAAGGAGGTTATGTAGACTTGACAAATAAATTTGGTGTTATTGAAAAAGTAGAAAAAATAAAGGCATGGAAAAAAGTATTATTAATCGGAAAGCAGGTTACAAACAACATGAGAGTGTGCTCGTTACATTTTACACCAGCGGATTATATTAGCCAAGGTAAGTTTTCTGCTTTATTAAATTTAAAATAACCACCGTTATAAATACTGTATTATTCTTAATTTTAATACGGAAATTATATTCTAGCTGCGTTGATTAACATATATGTAACATGTTTTAGGTAAATCCTTAGTTCGACCAAAACTGAAACTTCCCAGCAAACACAAGTGTGATATTAACAACCATGCAATGTACCACTGAAGTTCAATTGTTACGTTTCTCTACAATATACATGTAATATTAGTATTATATAGATTTGATACATTTATTTCTTCTAAAATACCATTAAAATCACAAATCAATGTTGCACAGCGATATCTATATGACATCACAAGCGTAATTCGTCAGAACGTGTGTGTTACATTATCGCATAATGTATAGAATAAACTAGTGTTCCTTATTAATGTTAATTAAAATTATATTATAATTCATACGATAATATCCTCCTTTTCTTTGATAATTACTTATACAACCAAATGTAACAAAATTTCTAACACATCTCGAGGTTATACGGAATATTATTTTAAAGCATATTTTAAAGTTTCAAAAATGTTCTTATCCAAACAAATGAAGAACATATTTTTTGCTTATTTTGTTTTTCACATGCCATTTCGTGTCCTAATTTTCCAGAATTTTACATAATTCTGGCAACTCCCCTCTATAATTTCATTGGGAACTTTGACATCACTGCAATCAGCGCCGCCGATTTTGTGAGCGCCATATTTTATGTGAAGTGTAAATATAAAGTGCAACAGTAATTGTTGAGGGAGTTATATTGATTTTGAAGAATTTCAGGTAGGATATTTAACACTATTTAAAAGCTTCTGCTATTATAAGCATCTTCACATATTTTGTTTGTAATTCCAGTATAAGGTTAAGCAGTATCTGCTCTTGTTACACATTTATACTGAATGAAATATGTTTTACTGTAGTAGATTGTGGCTATATTATATATTATCTTTGTTATGGTACATAAAGAAATAGAATGCTTTTCCAATTCCCCTTTATCGATTACATTTTTCCTTAACTTAAGTGAATGAAACGACAAAATACTTTAGATTCATAACAGCCGATAATACCTTTAAAATGTTTGTTATTAATTAAATACAATTTTATTTTGATCACTTTCCTGCTATTTATTTAATTATCAATAATATTGGTTTGTATGCAACGAAACTGTGAAAAAGTTACTCTTTACACAGGTTACTTAATTTTTATCATTAGTAGGTTGTGTATTACACGATTAAAACTGACTAAAAAGCTTGATTTCATATTTCAAAATTCTTGTTGTACCGGGTGAATACTTCAAAACTGAACATTGGGCATTAACTTAGGAAAATATAATTTTTTCGTCTAATTTACTAATAATTAATGAATTTTTAACTTAGCTTTTATTTATTATTTTATTCTAAATTTACACATGTTAAATTTAAAAGGTGTTCAAATAATCCACCATTCTGTATTTTAAACAATAACCTACCCTACTATAAAATTCATTTTCACATTGGACTTGTCTTTGGTTTATACACTCACATTCTTCAACAATTCAAGTGGTGTGACAGAAAAAATAGTACGGCGTCAAATCAGGAAATCTGGCTGGTCACTTATTTGTACGTTCTCGCCCAATCCATCGATTTAGGAATGCTGAGGTAGAAAGCTTATGTAAAAAAACTTTTTGCTTTATGATCCCAAGCCCTCCCTGGTGGACCCCATTCTCTCACGCAATTCAATGCTGATTCCAATTATATGGTTAGTTTCAAACAGATTTTATTTTAGGTTTTATATTAAACAAGTTAACACTAACCTGGTTATTCAGTAAATATGTGTTGTAAATTTTAAATCAATTAATAAGAAATAAAGTTAAAAATGCATGCATTTGTAGTAAATTAGATGAAGAATATTTTTCCTTTCGATTTGAGTTATTTTAAACACTCTAACATAAGGAAATCGTTTTCCGCAAACTGTTGCTTCCCAAATTATCTTAAAGTCCTGTGTTCGGTTTTGAAGTATTCACCCGGTATAAATTGCCAATTCGTATAGTACTACTCAACAACAATTTATTTCTTCGTTTCTTTTCTTCTAGATTGATAATAATTATTTATTTACTGCAATGCCCAAAACAAAGTATTGTGAGTTGTCTTCACGTCATAAAAGAAGAGTGTTTGAAGAAAAAAATAAATTATGTAGCAATTCAATTACAGAAAATTGCGAAAATGATACAATTGCAACAGATTCTTTGTCAAATAATTCTTGTTCGTCTTTATTACCTTTTCTACCACCACTAGATTCTGAAATATTTGCTTTGTCTAGTAGTTCGCAAGTGCCTCCTCAAAGTACTTTAAAATGTGCAAATCTGTATAATTTCAATTGTCCACAAGAAGAAGAAGAGATTAAGTTGAATTATTTAGAAGATGATCAGGCTAAGGAAAATTTTTAATTTCCATGTATGTCTGATATTTTAACACACCTGAGATATTGGATACAAGAATTCAATATAAGTCAAGCTGCAAGTACAAAACTTTTAAAGATTTTGAAGTCTTATACAAATATTGCTAATTTGCCTGGTGATGTCAGAACCCTGATGCATACACCAAAAAATATTTCTTCCCAAATTGTAATCGGGAATGGTGGTGAAAGTATGTATTTTGGAATAAAAAGTGGTTTACAATCTTACGTGGAAACTATATATACTGAAATTCCAAAACTAATTAAAATCAACATTAACATTGATGGTTTGCCTTTGACCAAAAGCTCAGGAAGTCAAATTTGGCCAATTTTAATTTCTGTTGTGGACGATTTTTATACACATCCAATTGTTGTAAAGGTGTTTCATGAATTAAGTAAACCCCATAATGCTAATATATTTCTATCTGATTTCGTTGAAGAGGCTAAGAAGTTGTTAAAAGATGGATTGACAATAAAAAATATAAATGTACAAGTCGAAATCAATGCTATTATTGCTGATGCTCCAGCGAAAGCATTCATTACAGGGGTAAAAAGTGACACAGGTTATTTTGGATGTTCTAAATGCATTCAAGAAGGAGATTTCGTTGATAACAGACTTGTTTTTCTTGAGTAAATTCTACTACAAGAACGTACATATCATTTAAAAAATAAAATACATCCTGATCATCACAAATATGATTCAATTTTAGAATCTCCAGATTGGAATGGTATCTCAAGTACCATTTGATTACATGCATTTAGTGTGCCTATGGGTTTTTAAACGACTTATGCAGTTTTGGATAAAGGGTCCTGTTTCGATACGACTTTTGAACAGGTTGACAAACAAAAAAGAGTGACGGATTTTTAGCGACTGTTAGAAAGACTATTCCTTCAGAGTTTGCGAGGTTACCAAGATCTGTTGAAGAAGTCGACAGGTGGAAAGCTACTGAGTTGAGGCAGTTTTGTTATATACTGGGCCCATCATATTAACATCTGTTTTAAATACACAAATGTACAAACATTTTCTAGGACTATGTGTTGCAATCCGTATATTCGTGGATAAATCTTTGTGTCACAGATTTAATAATTATACCCACTCTCTTTTGGTTTGGTTTGTTAAAAATTATTCAAATATTTATGGAATCAAATTTGTTACATACAATGTTCACAATTTGGTACATTTAGCCGAAGATGTAAAAAAATTTGGATCATTGGATCAATTCAGCGCATTCAAATTTGAAAACAGTCTTCAAAGAATTAAGAATAAAATTAAACCTAGTGGAAAACCTCTACAGCAAATATCCAATAGAATCTTAGAAACAAATCAAACATTAGTGAAGAATGAACCTTTCTCCTCGGTAACAGTTCCATCCGTTTGGCCAAAATTAATTATACGAAATAGTAAAAATACATTTTGTTTAGGATTTAAGGATTTTAAGTTATCAGAAAACGAAAGAGATAGTTTTGTTTTTGAAAATGGTTGTGCAGCAAAATAACAAACATTGAGAATCACAATGACCTTATTAGAATTTAAAATACAAAAATATTGTAATTTAGAACCATTTTTTGAATTACCCGTCAATCCAATCAAGTTGGTATATATTTGAGGAACAGTTCAGTTCTCACGTTCAAGAAGTTATATACCATATGCGATTAAACATAAATGTTTTAAAATTGATGGCATAAGAGACAATGATATTGTATTTATTTCTCTCATACATACAAAAAGAAGCTTAACATATTTTTAAAATCACTAAATTTCTGCATGCATTAGATTATAATGTAAGTATATACATCTATTTTAACTTATAGACAAGAAAAAATGGACAACGTGAAACCAATTGCAGTAATTAGATTTTTAGAGGACGAGGGCATGTCAGTGTCTGAAATACCCGCAATTTGGCTTTTCGATGTGAATAAAAAATGTGAATTCACTTATTCATAAAAGTGTTCAACCTGATAAAGAAAAAATTGAGTATTTATAATGTTTCTGTGGAATGTTTCTGCAGTAAGTACCCCCTATTTATGTTTTATGTTTAAGCTGTTACTGTCCATATGTTTTTAAGGTAATTAGTCCATATTTTTTACAGAATCACTAAATACGGCTAGAAAAAGGCAGAGAATTGCAGTTACTCAAGTTCTGAGGAAAATGTGGTGCAAAAAAGACCTATAAAAAAAACTAAAAAGTTTAGTCCAGATAAAGACGATGATGAGTCTTCTCGGAAACAGGTATAGGTTTTTATTTATTAACAAAAAAAGCAATAATGTTTTTTTTTTACATTCAGAACTAGCAATTACTTCACTTCCAGTTTTGAATATACACGAAATGCCTGTCATTTTTTAAGAAGATCTGACAGTGCCAAGCGAGGTAACAAGAGAAGAAAGTGTTGATGTTGCTGCCGAAACAATTGACAAGATCAATGTAGAAGAAAAGTTAAAAAAAGTACTCGAAGAAATTCGGCACATTAAAAACCAGCAAAGTTTGTTGTGTTACGTATTTGCACTTTATTAGGTGTGCTTGAACTATATTTTTTATAGATCGCATCATAAATATTATATTGGATTTAAAATTGTCTATTGACAATCAAGGCCCAACCAGAAATACGAAGGAAAATCAGCATACTCTATTTGAAGGAATGCTTCCTATTAAAACTATAGATGCTGTGAAAAACTTTGATGCACTTTTGCAAGTCGAAGAAAACCTAAAATGTTTATGAGTTTAGGAAATGCTTGTCGTTCAGATTGGTGGGGTCAAGTGGCAAAGAGCATGCAACAAAGGGTTTTAAAGCAATTATATACAAATGAAGCGGCGATGTCGTGCAGCTGGTTGGGCTATAGGAATAACTTTAAAATAAGTTCTACAACTGCAATGACTAAATTAAAAGGTGCGTACTTTCAGATTTTAATTAATTATTAAATATTTCTATTTTCAGAATTTATTGCCGACAAATATAAAATCACCCAAAAGGACTTTGAAGAAATTGCGGCAGAGTGGTTTCGCCACGCTAAACAACGTTTTCAAAGACAAAAAATGTAAGTTTAACTTTAAATATGTTATAGTTGTTATAATGAAGTTTTTGAACAGATTTGCCAACCCAATGGCGCAATTGTATTGCTTAAATACTTATATATATATATATATATATATATATATATATATATTTATAGAAGGTATGCTATGAGCTTATAGATGCCGGTAATATAGATTGCCGGACGGTTTCGCGCACTTTCTCGTAAGCTTGTAGCAACGGATACATATGTTTTCCGTATAAGCTCGTAGTATAGGTTTAATACCTGCCCGTATATAAAACAATTTTAGTAGTTAATAGTCACCATAGATGGCATAAATAATTAGATATCTGATGATATTAATTAATACTTTTTAAAATTAATTAATACTATGTTGTATTATAATAATTAATTATTACAACAGTGGGTGTAACTTTAGAAACAGTCATTTTTTTTATTTAGATTAAAAGATTATGTACTAGGCTTATAAGAATCGAAAAGTAAAGAAGAAGAAAAGTTGTAATTGTTTTCCATATTGTGGTGGTTTGATTTTAAAGAACCAAAAATCCAATTAAAATTGCTCGGTAACCATAAATGTAATAAAAAGTCAAAACCAAAGGAAAAACTTCAATTCTCTCACAAGAACGAATTGAAAATAATTTATTTAGTTTGAGCTAAAACCCAATTATTTAAATCCTAAAATGAGTTTGACATTTGCTTTAATTAGGTGACTGCCAGTATACACTGGATAACATTTTGAAATTATGACAGAGAGTATTTGTGATATTACAAATCAAACTACGTTCTATAACTATAACAATGTAGTCGTTAAGCAATATGTCTTTAATAAATGAGATCCTATTTCTGCACGAAATGTGTTTAGCGGCGTACTTTCTATCACAATATTAACTAAATATAAGACATCGTATTGGATAAAATTATTAGATATAATTTTTGAAAAAACAAGACATCTTTTAATGGAAACAAAAAGGAAAGATCTTATAATTTACTTAAATTAATGTTTTTAAATTCGTTCATTACTATTGAAACCGTACCTATCGAAATGAAACGTTTAATTCAGTAATCACAAAACACAACAGGGAAAAGGGCGATTAAGTTGCGCCAGTAGCCATCTTTAGTATCCGGAGTAATAATCTTGTCGGGTGCCTATACTAAACCTTAAAAATTTCATACTGTTAAATACTTCTTCTCTTAGTTATTAAAAAGCAAATTGATTTATTGGGGTTTTAGTCTTGGATTCAGTAAAAATTCTCCTCGATTAAGAGCCTTTAGTATCAAGGTTTATTTAACGTAAATTCTAATTATCGTTACATATTAATTTTGTATGGTAATGTTTCGTGTAGAAATGTGTTAACTTTATGATTCGTGTAATTTGTAACATTAATTTTTTATGTTCCCACCGACCACGAATGTTATTCGTTTTTAGTAGCCACCTTTATTTGAAGATGCCCTCAAATTAGAGCGAAAGTTTGATAGTGAAGGCTTCTTAATTGAGGAGAATTTTTACTGAATCCAAGACTAAAACCCCAATAAATCAATTCATCATTTTGGGCCTTGTTACTCCACTAGTGAATTAAAAGCAAAGTTATATAATATAAAACAGTTTATTGCAATCATTTTACAAATCAAAGTTAACGTAAGTACAAATACAAAAAATCTGATACAAAAAATCTGAATATTGCTATTTCAAATAACTAAATAAATATCGTAACAACAAACTTTAAATAATCTAGACAATTTTCAAAAAAATACTATATTAGTTTCGACACAAAACAAAAACATGCCACTAACGGTTAAAACTTTACATTAACTCAATAATAACCAACAGTATAAAATATGTAGTAATAAAATACTTTACAAACACAAACCATAAATGACTTTTGTTGTTAACGGTATGAACATATAAAAAAGATTGAAAATAGCACAATACATAAAAAATAGTATAGGTCTTACTAATATTCTATAAACAATTGCACAATGTTGAAGACTACCACAAAAATAACATAATTTTTGTTAATATAGAAGCCATTTATATTATTCGATTTGTCAAACAATCGATCACAAGATTTGTCCAATGTAGTTTTTCTTTACACTAATCAATTCGTTGTTCCAATTAACCTCGCGATTTGTCTGAGATTCTGATTTCATGTTGGATTTTAAGAAATTTAAACTAATTGATAACATGCACGAGTCGTTTAACAAATCGAATAAATGGGCTTGAACAGTAACGAAATAAAATATTATTTGTGAATACACAGGAATCACAAGTTATAAGTATGTACAGTACAAAACAAACAAACAACCTTCATCAAACTAAATAATTTTCAAAAGTATTAAAAATTTGACAATGTAATAAGAGGTATTTTTATTAGAAATATATTTGTTTAACAGTCTTACTTGTATGTTTTGATCTACGCTGACGTTCATTCGCTACAGCCGTTTTCAAAGCTGCTGCTGTTAAGCTTGCAAATTCAGCATATTTTTCAATAGCTATATTACATTCGGGCTTAGATGGTAATGTACCATCTTCGAAATGGTGAGCAAAAACGGTGTTCAATCGACCTTTCATACTTGAAGTCCATCTAACTTTATTATTACTAGCTGAAATAAAATATATGAAATAAAAATTATAAAAGTAGGTTACTAAACTTACAAATGTGATCATTAGATGAAGAAGCTCTCATATTTACAATTTGATTCTGAATCCAACTTTTCACAGAAGTTGGGGATCTATCTTTCAATTCGTTGATCAGTGGTAGTTGTTCACATAAAAGTGAAATTGATGGAAGTTTACTATTCTCCACAAATTTTCCAAAGTGTTCTAAAGCTGCACGTTGTTCTTCAGTAGACCATGGTTTTTTTGAACTGCACACTCGTTTTAAACCTAAAAATATACATTATTACTTAAATAAATGTTTAGAACTGTGTAAAAATTCACCTTGCACATGTCGTCCTTTCTTCTTCCTATGCTCCCTCTGGTCGTCAGACGAGCTAGAATCGGTATCCATAAGATTTAAATGTTCAGGAGGTTGGTAACTAACGTCGTCATCGTAATCGTCATCATTATCAACATTTTGATCGTGTGAATTCAGGTTTCCGTGCTCGGCATAGATATTTTCATGATTCAGGCTTTGAGCTTTTTCGTCGACTTCTTCGGATTCATCAATCACGAGTTCATTATTCAAGTCTCCATCTTCAGTTCCTCCTTGTATCCTCTCAACAATTTCGGATTCATCATTCACGGGTTCAACATCTCCATCTTCAGTTCCTCCTTGTATAGACTCTAAAATTTTGGACATTCTAACAATATCCCGTTTATCAACTGGCATTCGGTAAATGCTATTATGAATATTAATATGGTGGCCCATAAAATTTGCAACATCGTGAATAACATTCTCGGACAAATCTTGCAATGCACACTGAGTTGCAATTTGTTTTCGTAATTCAGTAGCTTTCAGTAAATGTGGTTTAGCTGCACCGCATTGTTTAGCGTATGATCTTAAAAGAAAATAGGCTCGTAAGTATCGATTCCGAAGATCCGTAGACCGACATGCAAATACATAAGGATTATCCGGAGGTATTCCAGCGTCGTTTCTTCTGGCGATAATAAGGTTAAGACATTCTTCTATTTCAAAATCAACCAACACGGGAACAGTGCGATTAAGTTTCCCGCGTATTTCAAATCGTTTATAACGTTCCGCCATCAACCTGTCTTCGTCGTTTGTAAAATGACCTGCTGCTGCCGATGCAGGATATGCTGATTTTAGAGTACGAAAATCATTAATGGTAATGCGCTCTAATTCTCCTGGTCTTCTGCGATTGAAAACCATAATAGATACTAATGTAAAAGAAGCAAGTTGTCTTAAACCATAACTGATATTGATTACATCCCCTGACCGAATTTTTGAAAACCACAATCGACGATTGACTCGCAAAAATCTAACTAATTTCATAATGTCTTCGGTGCTTGGAAGATCCACCACCTTCTGTCGTTGAAATTGAACTTGATTTTCTACTGCAGTTTTGCCCAATTCGGCAGGAAATGCAACGTTAAAAAGAATAAGAAAATCCTCTACTTTTGTTTGGCGTCAGGTTTTTCATCTTTATACATGTAGATTTCCATACTGCACTTGCATGTTTACAAATCGTTGAAAGATTTAAAACGGTGGTGGGGGACTTGTAAGAAGTTTGTGCTGCATTTATCCCACCTACTTTTTTGATAGCAGCAACTGCAACATCAAAATGTCCAGGCGTTAATAAACTGGCAAAATCAGTAATCGTTGAATCTAAAGTGCGAGCAGCAATTAATAATCGGCCGATTGTTCGTAATTTAGATCTTATCATATCCTGGTGATGTTGCGCAGAGTATTTGCTACACAAAAAATTCCCGTATATAATAGCAAGCCTATCGTAACGTATAACGTTCACACAGTCATCATTCCTAAGTACAGCAAATATATTCTTTTCAATAGCTCACTAGCGGATGGGTGAATGCTGTTTAAAATTGTTCGGCTCAAAACGTTTACGTTTCTTTCTCCTTTTCTAACAACAGTTGTACAATGTTTAACATGTAAGCGTAAAGTACTCTTACAAAAGAATGCAGTACAATAAGGACAAGGTAAATAGTTGTTGGAAGTTTTTGGAAAATCGACTTGCGACCTTCGTGCTACGAGAAGTTCTGAGCAGTTTTCAGAAGTGTTGTATTCAAAATCACCGCGACGTCTGATTGTTTCAATTATTTTTCGTCGTTCGGCATTCTCTAAAAAATAAGACGGATCAAAACTGGCAGAAGATATTGAAATAACATGATGAAAGTAACGTCGGTTAGGATTGAACTTTAAACGCGAACTTTATTAGCAGCGAAAAGAAAAATTTTAACCAACGACATTCTTAAAACAACATGTTTTTACGGAAACAGTTTAAAGTTAATCCAGGACTCAACCGACTCTTAGAAGTTGCGTGAGGTATTTGAAATTAATAAAAAAGTCTTTTGCAAAGTAGACAAACTACTAAAAATAATAGGTCCCTAATTTCAATACAATTAATAGTAAGAATAAAGAACACGTTACTTTTAGGTAAAATCATAAACATTTTTACTGCTTCTTCATTTGTGTGAGATACTTGCAGATGCTGTGGAAACTTTCGAAATAACTTCTTGCAATAAATGCAGAAATATTTTCTAATTTTTCCTCTTTCAAATGTAGGGACAGGCAAGCTACTAATATCTTTTATTCTAGTATTGGTACAAGGTTCTAGCACGACGCTCCTATCATACCGAAGTGGAACAGCTTTTTTTTCTATCGGCCAACGTAGCCAGGGTAGAAGCAACAGAACGATCGTAATTAGGATTCCCATCGACGATATTATTAGAAAATGATTGTTCAAATTCTGGAAAATCAAATGAAATTGTTGGTATATTTTCTTGAATGTCAACTTCTACATCAGTCACTTCGGCAGCAGGTAAATTTGAAATATTAAGGTCTACGTTATCGCTCTGAAATTCAACGATATTGCTGTCTACGATTCCAAACTCTGTGAAAGGTGAAGCATTTTCTATACCATTTTCATTATTTACTAAAATTTCGTCTACAGAAAGGGATCCAAATTGAGGCGAGATGGTTGGTAAGTTGGCGTTTGAAGTATGTTCCGATACATGTTCAAATAAGAGATCGACATCAAAAGAAAACTCTTCGGATGCTGCTTGGTTTTGACAAAAAGTATCGTCTTTAGTTACTTCTGCATTCCCTTCAATATTGAAATCAATAATTTTCTCGCAAATTGAATTCAACTGCGAAAAAGAATCGGAGTATCTGTCACTACATTCAATTTGTGAACTACTAGGCCGAGTATTTATTAAATGTGGAAATGTAGATGTATCGCTACTACATGCTACCAATTCTAGAAAAGAAAATGGAAAACTTTGATACAAAAACTGCCTTCTGTAAAGAACCTTTGAAAGTGCCTCGAGTACACCCAACTAATCAAGGAAAACGGGGAACGAAAAATTTGAATTTTGAAACAACTGCAAGTTCTCATTTTATAAATACTAAGTGTAGAGTAAAAAAAAGATAAAAGTTTAAAAACAACCTACTATTAAGTAATGAGAAATTTAGAAACCAATTGTGAGGGAATAACGGTAAAGTTGGTCATACTTGACTATGACCTGAATCATATTTCAAAATTCAAATTTTTCCAGAACTGAAGGTAAATGGTTACATTATGACATCAAAAATGTGTATGAACTTGTGTTTCACGCACATGACTTTAAAAAGAATCCTTTTATGCATATGATTTTAAATTTATATTTTTAGTCAGTGGTTTCAAATCGATAGGAAAAATGTTTACGTATCCTCGGTTACACAGTAGGGAAAATTGACCATTTCATTGGGTTAAGGTGGTGCAACACCTGATTTTATTAGGGAGCAAAATTAATTTTTAAATGACCCTGTTGTAAATTTCACCGTTTTTAATTACTAGGTACATGTATTACTGTACTTCCTATCAGTACATACAATTTTTTTATTATGTTGTGTAGTTTTAATACAGTCAATATATTCAAAAATTTCTCGAAACCTAGAAAAATTCTTGGCCGAAACAAATTTTGACATTAGATAGTTAAATAGTAGTATTGTCCATACAATAATCTTTCTCTGCAGGAGGAGACCCCTGGTTACCTGTGCACGCCTGTATTTACCTAGATTTTTATTATTTATTTTATTATTTCATGATAACTTTACACGGTACGGGTTTATACTGATCTTCTGGAGCATTATACATAACACTTACATCACAATAAAATAATTAGAATGTACCATACGAATAAATAAATAAATAAATAAAATAATAAAAATACAAAAAAAATTATTTAACAAAAATTGTACCTAAAATTTTGTGCTATAACTTTTATTTAAAAAATTTTTTGATATTTACATTTTTTACAAAGGTAAAGTATTATGTAAATTAAACAGGTATGTAAAATCTCTCAAGATAACTCTTTAATAACGAACGGTAGATAACATTTTTCAAATAAAAGTTAAAGCCAAGATCTTAAAGTACAACTTTTCTTTGAAACTTATTTTTATAATTTTCGAATTAAACAAGTTATAATTTAAACAATTAAAAATATTAAATATTTACTATTTTTCATTACATGGGGTCATATAACTGAGAAAAAGTTTTTGATATGTTACTGTCTAATTTCAAAATTTTGTTCTCCCAGAATTTTTCTTAGCCAAATGTGTATAATGACTGCTATTTCCAAAATAAATATAATCCAGATTTTTTAATTATTACCGTATACTTTTTCTGAAATCTAATTATGGATGTGTAATTAGTTACTGCATTATCTAGCTGATAAAGTAGTATAAGTAATTTTCTTTACTCCGTTAATTAATTATTTTATAAAACGTCACAAGAATTTTATATGTGACATGATATAAAATAATTAATAATTAATTAACGGAGTAAAGAAAATTACTTATACTACTTTAGCACCTAGATAATGCAGTGACTAATTACACTCCATAATTAGATTTGAGAAAAAGTATACGGTAATAAAAAAATCTGGATTATATTTATTTTGGTAATTACACAACACAATAAAAAAATTTTGAATGTACTGATAGGAAGTACAGTAATACATGTACCTAGTAATTAAAAACTGTGAAATCTACAACAGTGTTCTTTAAAAATTAATTTTTGCTTCCTAATAAAATCAAGTGTTTCACCACCTTAATAGATTTTTTAATTTTAATTTTTTTTGTTAGTCACTTATCAGACATCAGTTGTAGAAAAAACTTAATATAAAAATAGCAAATAACTCACCACGATTTACACTGAACTGACCAAGTTCTTCAATATTTTTTGTTAAATTGAAATCAGGTGTTGGTTTCACAAATGGACGAGGAGTATGTTCTAAATTTTTCCGAGAAAGAGCTAAAATTAATTAAGTTAATAATAATTAAGTAAACAACTTTTAAGCTTACCAATAATAGGATAACTCAATTCTAAATTTTTCTGAAATCCATCTAAAGTAGATTTAGATGGATGTCTGGCAATCAATTTAGCCAGATAATATCGGCCGTCAATCCATTTTGCTTTGTACAGATAATCTGATGTTTTCTTTGTGTGTTTAAACTGGCAAACATAATACACACTATCCTCGACAAATTTTACGAGTGCATACATTTTGAATGATGCTGGGGATTTCAATCGACAATCGGCTTGGTATATGCTGATAACTTAGCTGATTGTGTGCTGGCAAACTACGATTCGAAGGCAAACTATGACTCGCTAGCAAACTACGATGAGCAGACGAACTACAATTAGCCGGCAAACTGGCTAACTACGATGAGCTGGGAAATTACGATAGGCTGGCAAACTACAATGCGCTTGCAAACTACGATGCGCTAGCAAAAACTACGATGCGCTGGCAAACTACGATGCGCTAGCAAAAACTACGATGCGCTGGCAAACTACGATGCGCTGACAAAATTATAATCCATCGTCTTCAATGGTGACATCAGTATAATAAAAGGGAACTCCATAACGATTACAGACTGGGCATTGATAAATCATGACTGCTTCAACTTTGGCTGGAAGTTTTGCAATACAGTCTTCACAAATCAGATGCATGCAATTGAGTCTATAAGTAATGCCCTTTAATAGAACTCTTCGACAATTATTGCATGTAGGATAATCTGAAAAAATTGGATCTATAAATAACTATACATAGGCTCTGGCAATTTTTAATAACGTTATAAATTGAAAAATTATTTATTAAAAAGTAATTACATAATACATAATTTTATGAAAGTTTTAAAACAAAATAAAATGGAAAAAGCAAGTGTGTCGTTGATATTGGCGGCGACATGTCCTTAATTTTTCAAAAATTAAAATCCAAGATTCCGATATCTGACGTAATGCTTACGTACGTATACAGAGTGGTCCACCAATTTTCAGAATTTTCCTACGAACAGTTATTCCATAAACAATCGCGGCGGTTCCCGGTGGACCACTCTGTATTGTGATTACGTTTTTAATTGTTATGTAGGAATAAAAATGATTAAACAGTATTAAAATTTAATTTTAAAATACAATTTAATAATGAGTTTCAAACTTAAAATCAATAATAATAATAATAAAACAATTATTAAATAATTAATCCAATATAGAAATTAAATGGATCCATATTTTATTGAAAAAATTTAAAATAAAAGTTTTAAAGTGATTTCTCTGAAACAAAATGCGCGCGTCATTTTTGGCGCGGAGTGTACATCCCAATTTCAATATAACTTCAGCGCAGTAGTTTTTTAAATGTTTACAGAATTTTTAAGTTTTTTTCAAATAAATTAAATTTTAAAAGTACGTTTCAACGTCATCACATTTACGAAAATAAGAGAGAAAAAGGAAAAAAGGACATATTACAATAATCATAGTTTTAATTCAAACGAAAAGGTTTCGAGCAATACTATATTTCGACTTACCATAATTTGGAAAACATCTAATACATTTAACAACGTTGCATTTCCCGCCACTTAAAGTGCCGCTACAGTAGAGACCTTCATTGGTCTCATTACTTAAATTAACAAACGCGACCCTTTCTAATTCGTTTTGAAGGTATTCATTAAATGGGCGTCGTTGATTTATAAAATCTTCGAACATTTCATTATTTAAATGAAAAAACTTGCACTTATTTATGCACTGTTCCGGTAGTTTTGTACACCGAATGAATTTATGGTGGTATTTGCAAGAAGTTCGCCTACAAATACTGAATAAAAAATCCTTGCACATTGGCATATTAAATTAACAAACGAACACAAAATTATGAAACGTTCAACGCAACAGACAACTTTGAACTAGAACTAAAGGTTTGTTCATAGTGGGAGCGTCGGGCGTGCGTCGCGTCCTTGGCGTCGCGTCTCGTTGAGCGTTTCGTTGCGTCAAGACATTCATAGTCAAGTCACCCATCGGACGTTGAACAAACGGTTTAAAATTCAGTTTACAAAATGGCACCAAGAAAAGCAGTTCGTTTGTGTGCGTTAATGTTCTTATTGGAGACCCCTTATTTTAGATTAAAGAGAAGAAGTCTTGCTTGTATTTCGGTTATTAACACTTCGGCTGTGTCACTCTCTGAAGTCATCTTGACAACTAAACGCCCTAAAAACGCGGGAAAAACAATCCGAATTGTTCTCGACGCGAACGCTCGACAAACGATGTTAAAACGCTAGACGCGCCGCTCACTTGACGCTTCTACCCTAAACGTGTATATTTAAATACATTGAATTGTTTTTTAATGGGCGCGACCCTCGACGCGACGCGGCGCCGGACGCTCTCACTATGAACAGACCTTAACGATAACGAATGTAACTATTGCATTTACTCCTCAGTCCTCCCCCTCCCGCAACAAACTTAACTGACAATCTTATTTCTTTTAATTTCACGCAAACAAAAATGATTGAACGAATTATGTAGAAATTAGCGACGTTACGAAATTACTAATATAATATTTTACTTACGCATTTAAATCAAGTAGGAAACCGGCGATGCTGTTCTACATACAGGACAGTTCTTCAGTAAATTGAACCCACTTTCCAACTGATTAATGCACTTTCTACAAAAGGTATGGTTACATTTTTCAAAACAAGCCATTTGTCCAGATAAAATCGGATCTTTGCAAACGGGACATTCGAAAATGTCTTCTTTACATTGGCGGACGTGACTATATTTGCAAGAGTTCTGACGTTTGCAGTTTCCGTTTCGAAGGTCACCACAATAAATTTTGGATGGATCCTTCACACGATCGATTTCCTTTTCCAAATTTAAGCTTATAGCTCCTACGAGCTCATAATTGGCTTGTTCTCCTCTACTACAATGAACATACCTACAATTAATAAAATGTTTGCAAGATTTGTTTTGAAAATCTTTGCAAAAAATTAATTTTTCCATTTCTAACGAACCTCACAATCACAAAGATTAATAATCAAAATTTTGACGTGCCCGTACCGGTATCACAGTTCGCACTAAAACCGAAAACGAAAACCGTCACTTCGTGGACATTTAAGGGAGGTGCGGAAAGGAGACGAGAACTGTAAAAATAATCTACGATTACTTCGCGTTTTGTAACCAATGGATGTACGAAGTTTACAATTTCTTAGAAGGGTCACCTTCATTCATTTCAAAGAATAAAAAACCATTTCTTCATTTTTATTTAAAATATAAAATTGGTAAATAACGGAAAACATCGTTTGCGTTACAAAACGAGTATTAGCGTACCAAAACTGTAATGTAATTGAATGACAATACACATACACATTCACATTGTTATTTGGTAGTGGCAGCTCATTTCCTACCGATAAAATATTCCACACCAATTAGAAACTAGACGTTCCTCAATAAAAATTAGGTTTTAGAAAAAAAAAAGTTCACATAAAAGTTATAGGTAGACAATATAATTTTTAACAACTTTTCCCCATAACTTTTTTGCATAATTAATATTCTTGGAGATATTGTTAAAACAATTAAGGTAATTTGTAATAACTCTATAGTTACTTATCGGATAAAAAATACTTTAAACAAAAGTTGCGTATAATTAACTTTAATTTGAAGTAATTGGAACATGTGCAGTTCTGAGTACACGAGTTCTAAAGTTCTACATGAATTTTGAAAATAGTTCCGGTAAATTACGCAGAAAATCGATTCGTAGGTTTTGGGGGTACTACTTAAATACTTCACAAAACAAGATTACAAAATTAGGTATAACACTAACACTCTCAAACATAATCAATTTCATTAGTTTCTTTCAGAACTATTAGGACGTTATTTAAACTCTACAGAAACTGATGAGTTATGGTGAAACAAATTTCATCTATCAGGACAAGATATGTAACGTTGGCGTAACATGTTATTACAACTTATATGTTGGAAAACCAAAGTAACTAAAATATTTTAAAGATTTATATGCGTTTTGTTTTATCCATGTTCGGTTCTGACCGGTTACAAAAAAAATAGTTTTTTTTATTCAACGGATGCATGAGTAGGGTCCGACGGACCCAAAAAAATTTTAAGAGCTTCTCAAAATTTAACTTTTCATATTTCACCCTGTAATTTCAGGAGTTCTATTTTTATTGTTTTACTGACCTTGGTAAAATTTAAAAAATGCAGTTGGGATTAGTAAAAAAGCAGTTTTCACAAACTTATTTACATTACAAGGTGAGGTCTATTCGTCACAGGTACCAGTAATTGACAATATTAGGAATGATAATTCATGAAAACAAGTTTGGTGATAGTCGCCTGTTCAGGAGCTTTGTTTATTATATATTTTTAATAGAGTAGAATAATGTTCGGAAAAAAATGTTTTTCTGTAGTAATATTTGTCACAAGTAATTGACCAAGAAAAAGATAAGTGCTTAAACTAAATAGAGTTACGAGTCAAATGTGACGATTTTCTTGGAGAAAATATATTTAATCCTGTCTCCAATACTTTGTAGCTCCGGAGCCATGAGTTTTTCTATTAAATCTTTAATTCTGATGGTTGATTTTCTACCAGCTTGAAGATGGTTTTTTCCTCAGTTTTTCATTATTCACAAATTTTAAAGACATGATCTCAATGTTATCTTCTGAATGTTTCTCTCTGATAACACAAGTATACCTATAGTGTACAGTCTTCCTTTTGTTTTTTACCAGTCATTAACACCCCTGTCAATAACTGAAACCCAACATGCTATCAAAGTCAGATTTAAATCACATCATTAGGAAAGTGAGTATATGGCATTGCAAATAATACACACCTCCAGTTAGCGACACCCTGTCATGTGTTATTATCATGAGCCTGTATTTGACACATAAAATTCCAGATTACGAAATGCAAGTCTGTGGATAATTACTCCACGAACTATTCTAGTGTGCCTTTTAATATGACTACAAACTATGTTATACATGCATTAATTGTTGTTTAACTTCTTCGAAAAATAACATTGCAATCACTTACCTTAAGAAATTCCTTTAGAAAACTACACCACTTGGCACTGCACATGTACACTATGCATTATTATAATTTCCAAATGAAGATCGCTATTGTTGGTGGCATTCATACAGTGATGACATTAAATTTTCATGGTAGGTATACTGAGAAACTCTTAGTATTTGTATTCATTTTCTTCTTTCTTGAATAAAAGTGAGTATATGTCAATCATTGGGACAGAGTCAATAACTGGTACATTTACCTTATTATACTTCAAATTAGTCGCACAGATGGACGAAGTTTATAATTTGAATTTTTGGTAGATATGATTATCATCGGCGAATGTTATAGAAATTGCTTATTGGCTTCGAAAAAGTATGTAGAAAGATACCCAGACAGAAGGCAACCACAAGAAGTTAGTTTTTGCGCGTCTATTAAAAAGATTTGTTGCAACGGGAGAATGAACTATAGTCCGTAAAATGTAAGATTCGTATTTTCGGATTAGCGCTTCATTCAACTGCCACAGGTAGAAAGTATATCTATTTCGTTTCCTCCTACAGCGTATGATGTAGGCAGAAAAAAGTAGAATGTTTTTAACGCGACGGGTGGTGAACTAACACCTTCACTACACGTAACGAGATATCGTACATTTAAACATTTGGTTAGAAAAGAGACAACAAAACGAATGGTATGTTGCAGTTTAACCAGTAAATACTCACATAAATTCGCTTTAAAGCGGTATTGAAAATGTTTCTAGCGTAAAGTGCATAACTTGTAATTCTAAATATATTTATGTTAATCATTTGAAACAATGCTTTAATGACCTTTTTCTAAAAACAAATTAGATAATGACGTTACCGTAATTATTTCTTTTAATGAGTTACACATATTTTTAAATACAGTAATGACATTAACCTTCATTTATCTTGGCAGAAAGTATAAATTCAACTAATGAAGTGAATTATTGTTTACTTATTATTAAGTAAGTACATGCTTACTAATAGAAAGTTAATAAAAAACCAAAGTTACGTTTTCCAAACATTCAAACTGTTCAATCTCATATTTATGATTTTGTGTTAATCCAAATAAAAGTTTAAGTAGTAAATATTTTAATCAACCACTAAACAACAGTAGTACAACATATCGTACATAATTATAGAAATAAATATTTACAAAAAATTACACAAAGCATTGATAAATAGGTACAAATTAAAAAAACAAATATGTTTTAAACCATGTCCTCTGTATCTGCATATAAATCATCTTCCGAATCACTGCTTCCAACAGAAATGATTAATGGTGTTACCTCGACATCTAATAATTGCTCTCGTGACCATCCCTGTACTATAACTTTTCAGTATGTAAAATTGTTTTTTCCACACTGCACTATCACACTGTTGCAGAGATTCTTCCCACATGTGTAACACACTAGCATCCGAATATCCATCTCTACCGATGTGTTTGTCGTAATAGGACTTGCAGATCCCCCAAATGTGTTCAATTGCATTAAATTGACAATGGTAGGGTGGTAGTCGAAGAATAAAGTGACCATGTTCTTGAATAATGTTGTCCACTACGTAGCGTTTTTCTATTGCATGTTTCTTTGCAAGATTCAAAAGATTTATCTTTAAATCTTTTTCGGAAAAAGATATATTTTTATTTTTCAACCACTCCTGTATTTCTTGTTTTTCCAAGCAGTCGACGGCATTCGTTCCATAAGACGGGAATGATAAGACGCGTTGTCCATAATTATCAAAGACGGATTGCATAGCTTTGGTAATAACTGTTCTGTTAACCATTTTTCAAAACCGTAGAGTCCATATTATCGTGGTAGTCTGATGTTTTAGATTTTGCAACAAATACTAAACTTGCACCTTCTATAAAACCATCAGAATTTCCAGCGTGCAAAATAATATACCTTTTCCCAGTTGAAGAATATTGGGCATTTTTAACAGTATTTGGAGTATCATCTTGCCAAGATCTTTTAGGTGATCCTCTGGAAAATATCCACGTTTCATCCAGAAACACAACAGATAAAGGTGATTCTGCATTCATGTTCTGTATATATTGTTTTAGAAATTTAACACGCGCAAATACAACACTGTTCTTTTCGCACAGCGCTCTCCGATTACAGTCTTTCTTATACTTAAAACCAATATCACTCAAAATCTTACTTATGGTCGGTCTAGATGCTTCTAACAAGCCTTTAACATGTAACGTATGTTTAAGCGCATCTAACGTGACATGTTTCTTTTGTGCGTACATGTCATACAGTACATCCCTTATTGTATGTTTTAATCCTTCTGGTATATCAGTAGTTTTATATTTTTTCCGACATCTCTTGTTCCTTTTAGGCAATGGAGTGTTAGTTTTTTCACTAGCAATGATCTTTTTAATGTGTCAACTGATATTTTTAAAGCATCACATGTTCTTCGCTGCACTGCCATAACACTACATAAAGAGCCACTGTTATCTTTTTCTCTGCAGAAATATTCATGTACGTTAAGAACTAATTCGCGGCACCGTTCATTTAAGCATTTGCCAGGCATCTTTCGACGTTTTAATAGAGAAAGCACGAAGAAAACTACACAATAATTCACTTCATTAGTTGAATTTATACTTTCTGCCAAGATAAATGAAGGTTAATGTCATTACTGTATTTAAAAATATGTGTAACTCATTAAAAGAAATAATTACGGTAACGTCATTATCTAATTTGTTTTTAGAAAAAGGTCATTAAAGCATTGTTTCAAATGATTAACATAAATATATTTAGAATTACAAGTTATGCACTTTACGCTAGAAACATTTTCAATACCGCTTTAAAGCGAATTTATGTGAGTATTTACTGGTTAAACTGCAACATACCATTCGTTTTGTTGTCTCTTTCTAACCAAATGTTTAAATGTACGATATCTCGTTACGTGTAGTGAAGGTGTTAGTTCACCACCCGTCGCGTTAAAAACATTCTACTTTTTTCTGCCTACATCATACGCTGTAGGAGGAAACGAAACAGATATACTTTCTACCTGTGGCAGTTGAATGAAGCGCTAATCCGAAAATACGAATCTTACATTTTACGGACTATACCGGTGTTAACTTCTGTTGTTGATGGGCCTCACACTAGCCAATGGAAAATTTCGGCATTAGCTGCCGTTAAATTAAATGTATTGGAAAAAAACCACATCCATCCACATAAAATTTAGTTGCACCAGGAGTCATTACCGGACGATTATCAATTGGGCACAAACTTAATTTTTACAGTTTTATTTTGTGCACTGATGAATCTACGTTTCAAAAGGAATCCAAAACTGTAAAAAAATGTCAGAGGTTTAATGTATAATAATTGATTTACGCACGTTTTTGAAATTTAACGTTATATTCAGCGCCTACTATATCCAAAAAATGTGTCTTTAAACCAAAACGTAGAAAAATCCAACTATTTAAACTGCAGCTGTCGCTGTACGAATTTCAGACAGACCGTTAATTGTTTCAAAAATTGTTAAATAAGTCGAAGATCGAAGACCATACATTTTGGGCCACACATATTATAAATGATATATATCTGAAATCATCAGGGATTTCAAAATTGCAATAATATACAGAGTATAGCAATTGAAATAAGAAAGTTGAGTTTATGCCTGGGTAAACAAAACACCCTGTAAGTACAAAATTATTTTTATATCATAAAAAACAAATTTTGTGTAAAACATTTTCTCTGTCTTTAATATCAATCACAAAATACAGGAGCTGCCCACCCTGTATATATTTAAGGTAATTTAATTTCACGAATCTCAGGCGTAGTACAAACTAAATCTTCTCCCCTCATATTGTTACTCTTATTTCTTATTATTTGTTTTATTGCTATGTATTATATTTTTATTACATTCATTCAATAAAATTAGAAATTTGTATTTCATTTGACAGTCGACTATAATAACGATTCAAAAATCAAGTTGACATGGAGTGTCAACCATATCAGCCAACACATAAATTTTCTACACGATTTTTAAATTAAAATAAGGAAAACATGTGATGGCAAATTAGAAAAAAAGTATAAAGTACTTCTTTTATAAGGGTATTGGCGCACTGATTCCATATCAATCCCACTTGGGATTCGTGTTCCAAATCAATCCTTATAAAACTTGTTCTTTAATATACTATTTTCAGCTCATTATTTTATGTTTATTTTGAACATATAAAATAGATAAAAAATTGTCAAATTTATCAACCTATCAATAATAATTTTTACTAAAATTTTTCATAATTTTCTTTTTCTTTGTAAACGAACGCAAGCTACAGCTTGTAGGAACTTGTTTTCGTTGCAGGTTCAAATTTATTGTTCGATACTAGTTAAAGCGGTTTAAAATTGAAGCAAAGGGTATCTACTTATCTCTTTGTCTATAGAATTTTCTACCTGTAAGGGTAAAACTTTCGAAATGTTCACTGTAAATTGTGAGAAAAATATATTCAAAAAAATTTTTTAAATAAACAGTGATCAATGCGTGACAAGCACGTGATACCAGCATGTAACTTGCAGGTGCACTATGGCAGTTAAAACTGGTTCCCGTAAACAAGTGCAAACTGCGTATATTTGTTATTCTCAAATGTATCTAAAAAAATAATACAGTTTAGAATTTTTCGTCATGTTAAAAGAAACAAATAGAAAATAGTAATGAAATAAATTTACTCGATTTTCCCTTAACTAATTTGTATTTTGATAAATACTATACGTATTACATACTAAGCAGTTTTACAAAAAAAAATACCTAGCAAAATATGTTAAAGACTGACAAAATTCTTCTTATGCACAACAAAATTTTTACTTCAAAATCGAATGAACTTGAAAATGTTTCAATACATATAAATTAAACTTTGTAACTTGTAGGTATACCTATAATAAATATTTTAAACTTCTCCAAAATGCAAAGACCAATCAACTATATTTTTTTTCTACATCGAAGACTAAATTTAAGACGAAGATTATTAGGTACATTCCATTATAAATAAAAAAGGTAAAAATAAGTAGGAATTTTCTCAACGAGATCGATAACACCGGAAGTTTTAAGCGTTGACATAATTGCATTTGTGCATGTCAAATATCCGTGACCTCGCTCTAAAGATCAGTGTAAACATGTGACTCACAGCGTTCTCACAGGTTTCTTTCGTGATTCCTGCTTATCAAGCAATGCGTTGCGTCGTCCGATTTTGGCCTTGCATTGTTTTAAAAGTACATATTTATCTAAAATGTTTTTGATTTAACAAATTTCACTTATTGTCATTGTTTTAATACTTAGATGTTAATAAATTATTTATGGTAAATCTTTTTTAGTAATAACATGCAATTTTGCTTGATGTAGAACAAAATGTAAATTAAGGGGATTCTATTTGCAAAAGTAAATCGTCGTTTTTAATTTTTAAATGAATGAGCCTACGCGTCAGAGATTTGATAAGTAGCGAACGTATGTTGACATAAAATGTCACGTAGAACGTTCCGTATCGGATAAATGTATCATTGCCACCACTAATTTATTCTTAGAATTTAATTCTTAAAAAAAATCTTAAAAACTAACAGATTATTTCTATGTTATTATATTATGTATGTATATCGAGTAATTCGGTAAACCTACTTCTTCATATAAGAGAGCGTTTTTTCCATAAAAATTATACATGTTAAATTTTGTTATTCTAGAAATATGAAACAAATTTTACAAAAATTTGGTCCAAACATGCAACATTGAAAAAATTAAATTAGTAAGTAAAAAAAGAAAGGAAAACTATAAATAAATAAAATAGTAATGACAACTCCCAATATCAATTGTTATCTATGAAATGTGACTCTAAAAGCTTTGGTAGGTAATGATTAAAGTAAAAGTTATGTAATTTTTCCTTCGTATGTTCTGCATTTTTAATTATTGTTTCAAATAATAAACCTTTAGGAGTCCACAAGATAAAATAAAAATATTTACGTTGAGCTATTTGAAGTTGCCCTTGCACTTGATAATAATTGTCATTAAGTTTTAGAAAAAAAAGTATTATTAACCATAGCACCAAATTTAACCTTTTTTTATCAATAGCCTCAATTGGTGTAAATAATCTTGCATTATATGGGCACTTTATTTCGATTATCCCATCATCACCAAGAAGTCCATTGGGAGAAGCGCCTAAATAATAAAATTCATTTTTACCTACGAATATACTGCATTCCGTAATTCTGTCGATGAGTTCACAGAACTGTTGGAGAGCTATAGGTTCGTTGTCTTTTCCATAGTTAGCGGCTCGGTTTCCCAAAAAGTAGAATGCAATATTCCATTGACAGTCTTCAGAGGGTTTGTGTTAGCTCTCATTTTGCACACCTTTCCGAAAATGGATGCCGTCAATCTATATCGTCGTTCCAGAAGAATGTACTGGATTGGGCCTGGTTTATTGTCGCTATTGATAATTGAAAAATTTCTTCATCGGTCTTTCTCGAACTCAATAAAAACCTGCGGTTTTAAGGCCTGTTAGATTTGTTCTAGATACTGGCAATGATTTTCTTCGAAGTTTCAGTTTGGATAACTTTCTTAGATGTTGAACTGTACTCAGAAACTTTTTTTGTACAGTAACCGCCTTTAACTAAAGGAAACTTTAAAAAAAGACAAATAAATAACTTTATTTTCATTGCAACCGACAAAACCGACTTTAAAATTAAAGGTTCCTTTAAGTTTATTATGAAACTGGCCGTAAGTGGCCTATATTGTCAAATAAAATGTACAGTCTAAGAAGTGATGCTTCTACGTCAAAGTCATTATTAAAACAAAAAGCTCTTCCGAACCATGTCGAATTGGTAAAGTAGTTGTCAACGTTTATCCATATCGTAAGACGCTTCATCAAGTCTGGACTTCTTTTAGTCTAGAACCTGGCATGATTGACCAGTTGATTACCTGCCTTTTAGCAGCCTAAAGTTTTATTGGTACTATATAAATTACCTGATGTCGGTCACATTTAGGATTACTAGTTCAGGTAGTGGTCCAGATGGCGAAATTCTACTTTTTTGTTATAAATCGTACAAAAGTGTATTGAAACACGTTTATGTGTTTACGCGTAATAATAAACTATTATACTCTAATAAATTGAAAGATTTATCTATAATGCTAATTACGCTACAATGCTGCTATCAAAACATATATATATATACTTTTTTTAATGCTAATTTGTCACATTGTAAAGAAAAAGTGATTAAAACAAAAACTAGATTCGTTCGTTTCATGGTAAATAGTTTTTTGTCTTTAAATTATGTAAATTTTTGTAATGAATTCTTCTAAGTCAAAGAATATCCTTTTCGGTACGATTAGTCGTGTACATACGTAAGTGAGTTCTATACAGATTGTCCCAGAACTAATGGGACATATTTTAATATATGATTCCTGATAGGAGGTTAATTTGAGCTGATTGGACTCTGTTTGTGATAATCTCTTTATTAACACAGCTTAACGTTTCGACACTTTTTGTGTCTTCTTCAGAAGCTAGTTAATTAAAAAATTGATATCACATTGTTAATTAACTAGCTTCTAAAGAAGACACTAAAAATAGTGTCGAAACGTTAAGCTGTGTTAATAAAGAGATTATCACAAACAGAGTCTTATCAGCTCAAATTAACCTCCTATCAATATAATTGTGGACGTATAAGTTTATTTTTATATATATATATGATTTCTTAGACGAGAACAATGAGATTTTTTTATATTAACCATACTCGAAAAATGGATATTTACTGAGATACAGAGTGCCAAAGTGAAAAATTCATTTTAGTTTTTTCATATTTAAGTAAAAAGTACTCGAAATATTTTGACAAAATTTTGCATAGTGGGGTTTTTTGGTGTTGCAATTTGAAATTTAATCATAATTTTAGTGTACTCGTAAGGTGGCGCCACAAATACACATATTTTTTGTGTTTAATTTTAGAGCTACTTTTCTTAAAATGATGATTTTACAATTATCTGTGCATAGTCATACTTGTTTGAAGTCTGTAAATGTAGCCATTTTCGAGATACTTGGGATTAAAATATTAAGTATGATTTGAAATCCTTTTAACAATATTGTCAGTTTTTCTCAAATTTATCCAGGCGGTTTTGGCAAAAACAATGTAATACCAACTGTTTTGACATTTCAAATGATCTTAGGAAACATCCTGTTTTCTAGTATGGTTAATATAAAAAATCTCATTGTTTTCGTCTAAAGAATCTTATATTAAAATATCTCCCATTAGTTCTGGGATACCCTGTATAATCATTCAACTAAATCTGTTTGTTATTGTTAAGATACCTACATATACCAATCTTTAATTTTACTTGGAGTATTTCTGTTAAGAAAAATAAATAAACAAACTCGACTCCTCAGATATAATTGCCACGCTACGTGCTTATCGCGAATGTGAACAATAACAAACAGTCCTCGTTAATGTATTTTTCTTCGTTCATCAAACGAAGGATAGACAATTTCAATTCGCTTTTGCAAGGCTACGAATTCAAACATCTTCATAGTTTTGTAATCATATTGTAGGCCCATTTTCCAACAAATTTCATTTTTCTTTTAGAACTTTCAACTAAAAGGGTGTGTTCCCATGCTTATTTTTTTAGGTAAACAAGTTCTGTAAATGTGTTTTCAAGTCTCGAACTAGTGCGTTTTTTGACATCTTTTCGATTTTTTCCCGAAGAATTAAAAGTGATTTCGAAATATAAATAAGTAGTGGAAGTACAATAGCTACAGTACTATAGCGATTCTACTAATTCTGCAATTCTGTGGTACATGATGTGATGGACATACTTTAAGAATGTTATGGTGGACATGGATCTGATTTTTGTGGTTTTAAGCTTTTCGATGGAGAGAGTGTGACCCGTACGTATCGACGTTTTAAGTTTCTGGTAGTGGTGGACAAGGCGAGTCGTTTGAGTACCTACAACCCATGGTGGAGACGATGTTTAAGCAACTTTTTGCTGGTGGGTGTGAGCGTGATTTTAGTGGTTTCGAGTTCTCGAGAGAACGAGAGTGTCCTTTACATTGAGAATTTTAAGTTTCTGATAAAAGGGTGGAAATTAGCTGGTGATACGTGGTGGTGGACATTTTGTCGTGTTCTAAATTCCGAGGCGGGTAGTTTCAATACCCACTTCTTGAAGCCAAAGTTATTTTTATCTTTCCGGACGTGCGTTATCACAAATTTTTACGAGTCCGTTTATGGCTTGTCGTTCAGAGTTTAGGTGGGTTTATGGTAGCACCTACGTACTTTACTTCCTGTAAATTTTATTGCTCTATCTTTCTTAGTTTAAAATTTACATTATTTTAGTTTGGTTACTGTTCTTGAACATTTTTTTGAAAATAATCAATTTTCCTCCCGCACTCAAATTAATTCGGGAAAATGGTAATTTTTAGTAATGAGTAGAAAATATATTTTCCACCAATAACACACGACATTGTATTATCCAGCGTAAATTTTTAATTAGATCATTAAATCAAAATCTATTAATAGTTGAAACGTGTAATTAATATCAAACGATTTATTAAACGAAATGTTTGTAATTTACTGTTCTTTCTAGAACATTTGTAAAAAAAAAACAATTAAAAACTTGTGCCGATTATCATGTAGTGGTACGGAAAGGGCGCGTGATCGAGAAGGTACATGAACTCCAGAACCGACCAAGGTCAGCTGACAGCATGTGAATTCCGTTTGTTTTATATTAATAAATATAACATAAAATATAACTCACACTCACTTATTATTAGCACTAAAAATATAAAATTTGTTTCGTTTTGACCACGAAAGGCACAGCAAGAATTTTGAAAGATTCTGATTTGAAGCTTCGTTTTGAGGAAAACTATGATAAAGGCAAAAATATCCAAAATAAATATAATTTTTTAGCTTAAGCGATTAAAGTTGAAACGCTACATAAGAGACAATGCTTTTTGAAAATTATTATAATTTGATTGAACAAATATTTAAAACACAAACACGTTTTTTAAATTTGTTTACCGTGAAGACAAAATCCGGGTATGTGTGTTGCTGACCCAATACTTTTAAATTAATTATCATAAATAATTAAAATTCTAGTATAAATAAGTTTCTATTTTTGTTTTGGTTTATCATTAATAAGTTCTAAAAAATGCGCCATCAATAAAAGAACCGTCGTTACTTGCCTTATAAATAGAAAACAATTCCCTAATTGTTCCTGTTCGCCATCTAGGTTATACGAATAGAAGTGCTCGTTTGTAATATGGTTGTGATATGAACTACTGCGGGGACAGCGGAAATAAGCTCACAGCATACCATAAACATGTAGATCACTATGAGGATATCCTTGTAGCATCGTAAATAAGCTCATAGCATGCGCTGTACACATTTGAATAAGCTCGTAGCCAACGCTGTATAAATATATATATATATATATATATATATATATATATATATATATATATATATATATATTATACTACACGCATTTCTCTCCAAATCCGGAGGCCAATACGTCAAAACGGAGGCCACTAGGTATTAGCGTGTATATGATCATCAGACGGTTTGTATAGGTCTGTAAACTTGTTTTTCAGTTTTTGTATCGGAGGTCATTTTGCAGGTACACATATTCAGTTATACAACCTAGTTCAGGTAATTATAAATATGTGGCGCCACCCACTAATACACATACACATCATACCGTATGGCCTTTACGAATTTGCTTCCTAGTGCGCGCCAGTCGTATTCGCCTCCAAAACTTGGCAACAACGTGAGAGACAAATACGCTATTTCCTACTTCAAAGTTTAGTATCACGGTCATTACAAATCAAAACTAATTATCGCATCAGAAATATAAGCAGTTAAATTTGGTCTTTAGGTTTCTTAATAAAGTGAATCATTGATTCCTGCAAAATTATAAAATAAAAGGAACTTTACTGAAAACAGTTTTATTTTTTTCATTATTTGTAAATTAAAAGAGTGGTTGTCAACTCATGAAGCTTGCAGGACACGCGTTAAAAAAATCATTTACCATATTCTGCCATCCTACGAAAAACTCATATGTGCAGTGAAACAACTTTGAAGATGTTGACGATTGAATATTTGAGACTAAAAAGAAAGACAAAGCCCATTACTCATCCTCAATTTGATTAGTTAAATCTGCGGAAGAGTTGTTTACTGAAAACTCTTTCCAGAAAATAAGTTTAAATTCTGAGAGGCTCTTGATCAAATTATCCTTTCGTGTTTGATTAATTCCTCTTTCCCTGTCATTCTGATCCGATTTTTCCAAAATTCTAGATTTTTGCCCAAAATAGCCAATTGTTTTTCTTCCACGTTAAATCTTCTTTATAAAATAGATCATTTTGTTCTCTTCTTACTGTAACTGAGCATATATTTTTGGTAAAAGGTTTTTCTAGTTTAATTTTTGAGCTGATAATTAGTCACAAGATTACGCCAATGTCGAAAATCTGTGTAACTTATTTCTTTAACAATAATTCCTTTTTTGCAACTATCTTTAACGACTTCAACGAAATCTTGGAAATCATAGCACTTCGGATGCTTTCTTAGCCCTTGTTCTACCGTGTGGTGGAAACTGTCCGCTGACATGTACGTATGTCCTACTTCCAAATATCTAATAGCAAAACTTCCTGCTGTTACCTCGTTCGAATTTTTTAAATATATTAAAAAAGAGAAAAAACGCCAGTTATTATTCTGTCCACTGCAGTTACCGGCCCACAATACAATATGTTTATAATCCCGAGCACCGATGGTCAAAAAATTGTGGAACGCGCTAACAACTTCTTTTTTGCGTCTCGAAATGTTTTCATGCCAAAGAACAGCAAACGGTTTAAATTTATTCGTTAAAGAAATTGCTTGAATTCAAAACACTATCCGATAATAAGCTCAGGTTTCCAATGAATTGTGAATTCTGCAATAACGAGGGTATATTAAGCGCAGTCAAGTCAATGTATGTTAAACATCGATTCATTATTAGAATCGACAAAATGCAATGTTATCACCTCGTCATTAGGAATTAAATCGTGGCTCGAAATATTTTCAAACATTCTTTCTAAATGATCATTTAACAGACATCTCACTAGTTGAAATGTGGCCTTGAAGAGATTCCAAATAATTCCTAGTGTTATTTTCATATTTGGAAACAAATAACAATCTCTCATTAATTGTAATTTCTCATCTTCAACGCGAATGTTTTTGGGTTTTTGGTAGAGGAGGATGTTATCTCAACTGTCTCATTGCGATTAGCTATTGCATCTGTTTTATGTCTCGTCATAAACGCTAGCATTTGACCTCTGCTTAAACCGCCTTTTCTGGCCGTAGACTGCATAATAAACTAATATCAAAGGTGACTTAAAAATTGTTGAAATTGAAATCCTAACACTTACTTATGAAGGGCTTTAAAACACACACCACCAGTAGGTAATGTTTAGATTTCTGGAGAAACTAATAGATAATAAGAAAAACGAGAAGCGGTTAGAAAAACAGATAAAAAGTTCGGAAGTAAAACTACGAAATATTTTTGAAATAATCTATCACCATTAACTTATCAAAAAGATGCAATAATTCAAACACATTCAAACTATTTCACCAAGTAAACTGATTTGCTTTGCCCGTTAAGGAAAAAACGCTTAATTTCAATATTTTTTAAAATACAAGAACATTTTTACCACTATTTTTGTTTGTACCAGTCTGATTAGAATCTCGAACTTTATAAAAAATGTTAAAATCTTAAATTTGAAAAAATCTGCACATACGAGGTTCTTCTGTAGCGCGGAAGTATTACAAAATGAAATAATCACCACGTTACTAAATACGAAATAACAGACAGTAGTAATTTAATTTATCTATTTTTAATATATGAACATTGAAAAATACCTATTGCAAAACGACCAAGATCTTGTTTATTTTGCTATATTACTTAAGAGACAGGATTTCAATCTGAAGATTTATGTGTTATTAATTTGATACGAGTTGTTTTAAAAATATATTTTTTGTAAAAATGAGAAAAAATACAAGTTATTAATAGCATTCTTATTTTATCCTGTAAGTATTATACACGTAGGTTTTTACTCGAACCCAATCTTTATCCTTAAATAAGTGAGGATGTTTTTAAGGAATTCTTCACATTCATGTTTTTTTGGGGCTTGTTTTTTATCAATGTGAGATTTAAATTCTTTTTTCACTAGGTGAATCTGCGCACTACTCCAAGGTGTTCTACCGGTTTTTCACTGCTAAAAAATATGAAAGGTATAATCATACGTAAACAATATAAGAATCGTACTTTACCTTTTCTACATTCTGCAGAAGTTGAAGCTTCACCCTCAAAATGATCTACTACGATATTCATGTTTGTGATTGTACTTTCCGTCTCTTCTTCATTGTCAGATTCGGCTAAATCTACTTCGGGATTGATGTCAATTTCATTTAAAGATTTTCCTTTGTATTTATGCCCACCACCTTTGTCCATGAGAATCAACAACTTCGAAACCTTAGCAGTTTGATAAATATCCTGCGGTAGTCTGAAATTGTTAAAATTTTAGATTTTTGTAATGACATATTAACTGAAATTTAAATTACAAGTATAATGTGAGATAAGGTGTTCTTAGCATAATTGCTGAATTTTACAATGACATTATATTATACAGTTATGGTCAAAACTTACTTGTAAAATTCATTGTGAGTTTTTTCCGTATGGCCCATAAACTGGGCAAATTGCTCCGTTTCATACGATTCCAGATTTAAAATTTGCATAACTGTAGCGATCTGCTTTCGAAGTTTATTTGATGAAATTGATCTGGGATCTTGTAAATCTGCCTTCTGTGCAAATTTTCGTATGGCAACGTCACCCTTGCCCATTGTTTGCTTTTAGGAAACGCAAACAAATATGGATTTGTTTCTGGTACCAAATTAGTATTTTGACGTATTTCAACAATTTTATTTACAAAATTTTGAAGGTTTTGTGGAAACAAAATTACTATGGCTCGACTGCCTTTCCCTCCAGTAACTATTCTTTTATAATGTTTTGTTAGTAATTTTTCTGCATCTGTTAAAGTATTTAAACATTCATCTTGGTTGATAGTTGAAAAATTTTTAAATACGTTTCAAGTTTCGTATATTGTACATCCCCTATACGTCGTCTATTATACAATATGGTCAAAGTTAGAGTAGCATCTACCAAGTTTCTATATTCTTTGCTATCATTATTATTATTGTTTAAGATTGCAATAGCTTTATTGGCAACATCAGTTACGTATGTTTTGAATTTCATAATGTCTTTAGTTAGTGGTAAAATTATTGGTTTGTTTGATTTTGTCTCATTTAGATTTTTGAATGCTAAACTACTTATTTCTGTGGTCCACTGAGTATTTACTAGTTCCCTAAATTGCTTCACTTGTTTGATTTTAGCTTCCGTCTCCAAAATATTGATTGAAATATCTTTTTCAACAATAATCTTATTAACAAGTCACTTATTTGCTTTAAAGATGTGCCGATGTGTGAAGATAAGCTTGGAGCTCTGTATGTTTTGTAGTAGCGTCATATCCCCCAATTTTTTTTGCGCATTCTATTACTAAATCAAACAAAGTAGGATCAAGTAAATCACACAATCGGATACTTTTATCATTTTTACTATCCTAAATTCGATGAGAAGTCTAGCCAGTTCACGCATCTTATTAGAGCATACTGTAGCCATTTGTTGCCTGCTATGTTTTTAAGGTATTGTTCACCAAAATGACATATTAGTGCATCTGATTTTGCAACAAAAGCTATTTCATCAGCCCTCATGATGTTAAACACTTCTTCCTTTACTCGCAACTTATGTAATGTATTATTGGCAGATATACTAGCAGCTACCAAAGTTTGTGAAGCAGACAAATGTTTAATTTTAGTAGGATCGTTACTAATACTCGCGGCCACGCATTTTTGGTTGTGTCTAAATAAATACTTTCTTGAATACAATCCTTTACAATTTGCACAAGGATAATAATTTGTACTTGGTTTGTCATGTATTTTGTATACCGGTCTTATGTTTCCTTTTAAAAACTCTTCAAAATGTCCTTCGTTTCGTAACAAACTTATTACTTTTTTCTTTCGTTACTTTTTTCGGAAAACTTAGCATTTCATGAACTTTTTCATTGTCTTTGTGTTGACGTTCTAAATGGCGTTCAAAATTAGTGACTTCTAAAGTGCACAATCTACAAAATGTTTTTTTCTTTTTGTATTTTCTTACAGTCACAGTGTTTTGAAAAGATTCCATTTCTGCTTCGTTTGTAGAGGAAAGTGTTTGAACGATGGATAATGAATTTCCAACATTATCGTAATTTAAAAATTGATCATTTTCTTGTACGTTGGGTCTTGCTTCTAATGACTGGGTTTGAGTTTGAAGACACAAGTTATTGTTATGCCAGTGTTCAATAGTTTCTGAACAAAACAACAACGATTCTTGTATAGGCAAGATATCAGATTTTTAGAACCACTTGAAATACGATCCGAGTCTGATTGTATAATAAAATTGTCTGAATTCTAAAAATGAGATATTAGATATTAAAACAGTGATCTAAAGTTTTTCTTTTAAATATATTCAATGTAATCGAGCAACATATGTACCGTATTTTCATTTATTTTTAGATTTACTAGGAATTTATTAGAGTTTACAATGTTAAATAATTTAATATTATGTTTAATGCAAATTGTACTACCTCACAGCTGTCACTAAAATCAGTCTGCGATTTAGATGGAACGTATTCAGATCCAGATTCTTCGAACGTAGATAGTCCAGATGATGATGTAAAGGCTACAAAGGTTGCAAGTTTAGTAATTACCTACAAGATCTATTGCTCTGACTTTCAATTTACTATTAGTGAATTTCAATCTATATGCATGGATCAAAAATGAATTTAATTAAGGCTAGGGAATTCCCATATGCAGTTTGAGTCTTTTGTATTTTATACCTGAACATTAGTTTGAGGAAACGTAAATTGAAATTTGTGGATAAATATCGTTTAATAATGTTTAATCTTTGACGTGATATACTTTTTTTGCTTAATTTTTATGTTTAACGTAAAAATTTCATATAAAAGAGGACTAGTTTTTTCACTTGCCATTTGTTGAAATATGCAATGTTTATTTCCTTCAGAATAGTATGTTATTTTAAAACTATATCATGGCATATAATTCAATTAATAATATTCAATTTGATTTTGTACCACTCTCAATTTAAGCTTATCAGTTAATTCTGGTATAAGAATGGAAAATATGATTGCGAAGAAATGTTAACGAAGTTGCTAGGTGGTTGATTTTAGTGCACATTGCCGCATGTGGGATTACTAACAAATAGGGTTTTCCACGTATTTGTTTAGAAAATGTTGATCACCACTTTCAAAAAATTCCCCAGCCTTAACGCTGATAGCTTAAGTGTTTTTAACCGACTTGCATTTTGAACATTCCATTGAATAATTTATTTTTCTTAAATTATGTTAAATATTAAAATTAATGTACGATCTGAGGTCGAGGAGCAACAATTCGTTCTTTAAACTTTAAGAGTTTAAAAAGTCACAAAACATGCCTGCCCAGTTTAGGGAAATAATATTTATTAAAACTGGAGCAGTTTGAAGAAAAATGAAACATTCTCAAAATTTATAATAAAATGAAAAACAGGAGCTTCCCAAAAAAGATGCATGAAACATGAGTTAAGGTAAAACTTGCGCATTTGAAATTGGCAATGAACGCAAGGTAATGATTTGGAACAAAGATGAAAATATGCAAAAGAAAACACAACTTGCATACCAAATAGGAACTGGCCCCTAAAACAATATATACTACCAGGTACGAACATGTATGTCATAAGTTAAATACTGAAGATGACAAAAACATAGTTGGTAAGACAAGAATGAATAAGACAAAGAAGTAGAATAACAGAATCAAATATTGAAACAATAGATTCAGTAAAAATGTTCGTGTTAAACAACGAGTTCAAAACGATGTCATGTCATCCAGGAAAGTAGGTAAGAAAAACGAAGTTGTAACACTTTAATTATTCAACTGGTGAAAAGAAAACGCCACATGTGGTAACTTTTATAGTACTGAATAAAACGAAAAGTAGAAAAAATCCCAAAAGTGTAATGGAACTAAAGACTTGAATGTAGAAGTAGGAAGGTGGGATTTTATAACGGAAGGAGAGGAAAACACGCAATACATAAAACTAAAAATTTTATGGTTAGAGTCTGCGCTACCCAGCGACAAGAATAAAAATGGTTATCAGTAGAACGAAGCATATAGACCAGAGGATTATTTTATATCGATTTAACTCAAATTAGTTTAATCTTTCTAAGTGAGCTACAACCCTTTGAAAAAGACATTGTTATATGAGTTTTCTTTAAATCATTCGAATACGCCGTATTAATAAGGATGTCTTCTTAAAAGGGTCATAGTTCAGTAAGGAAGCATTTTTGGATTAAAGTAATTTGTGTTAAATCTTCATAAAATAGTCTCTAGTATCTGTAGTTTCCGTTTGGCAGAAGAGTTTCTGGACATCATGTATAAGCATCACAAAATGACATGGATCAATTACAGATATTCAGACATTCAATGGAATAAATGAAACGGACCGCAGAGATATATTTCCAAATGATCTAAAGAAGAAATAAATAGAAAGATTATTAAATTGTAGACGAAATGAAGTGGAACATGCTTAAATAAAGCAGCATTCAATGAACAACATTTAATAAGATGAAAGAAATATCTACGTAAGATAGATGGTGTAATCAAATATTTAAAGAAGAATTAAAAATACAATACTGAAGTGGCTTGGAAGTAAAAATGATATAAAACAGTAAAAAGATACAATGCAACTATTAGAAATAGAAAAAAATGTAGTAGAATATTAAAGAGATAAAAATAAAGAAAAAGTAGTAACATAAAAACAGAATTATAAAAAATAGTATAGTGATAAGTGTACAACAATCGGAACGAAATTGATAGAATACTGACAGAAAATAATAAGGAACACAAACAAGTGTAGGTGGACTGTTTTATGAAAGTACTAACTACAACACTAGATAACATAGATGTTGTACCGGAATAAAAAGCGGACGACAATACATTACTTGAATCAACAATGGGTAAAATGAAACACTTCGACTAAAAATAATTTATTCGCATCCTACTATTTTACTACGCGGATCACAAAGTCGCAGTTTAGTTTTCGTTGACGCCCCACTAGAATTATTTCCGGAACTACTCTGATTTAGATTTTGAAAATTTGGCTTTGAGGTTTTTCCAACATGGTATTTCTAATAAATATAATGGCATCCACTTCCGGTTACGCCAGAAGTTCACATGAACTGCCTTATTTTCAATGTAACACCCTATATATTTTTTCATTTTTGTATGCTCCACTTATTTTTAAGTAGAGTTTTATCAAATTTTCCTATACCTAAATTGAACTGTTTTCAAAAAAATTGATTATTTTCAAAAAAATTTCAAAAGGGTAACCAAATTAAAATAATGCAAATTTTAAAGTAAGAAAGATAGAACAATAAAATTTACAGGAAGTAAAGTTATACACTTAAAGTTTCCATTCATACTTACTGAGTAGCGTAATCACATACAGGGTGGTAAAAATTTAACGTCAAGTTTAGTTAACTTCGTACTATTTTAAATTGTTTTTTCAAATGCAGTACGCTGTATATTTTGCCATAATCTAATACAAAATTTTATTCTTTTTGGGCAATATAACACTACCCTATACCTATCTCTGCTAGTTTTCGATTTACCTCTATTTTTCTGTCCTGTTTAAAATATCAGCTTTTGAATAAGTGTTTTCCAGAATTAGGTACACAATAAATTATGCAGTTAAGTTTCATCAAATAACTACAAATTGCAAATGATTTCTTGATTGTTGTGTTGTTTAAATCTCACATCGATATTTGCAAATGATTTAATTCAATAAACAGAAAATAGAGATAAATCAAAAATTAGCAGAGATAGGTATAGGGAAATATTATATTGCTGGAAAGAGAATAAAATTTTGTATTAGACTATGCTAGAATATAAAGGATATTCCATTTGAAAAAAAATTTAAAATGGTTTAAAGTTAACTAAACTTGACGTTAAATTTTTACCACCCTGTATGTGATTAAGCCACTCAGTAAGTATGAATGGAAACCTTAAGTGTGTGTATAACTTTACTTCCTGTAAATTTTATTGCTCTATCTTTATTACTTTAAAATTTAGTTTGGTTACTGTTCTTGAACATTTTTTTTAAATAATCGATTTTCTCGAAAACAGTTGTATAGGAAAATTTGATGAAACTCTATTTAATAATAAGTGAAGAATTCAACAATGCGAAAATATACAGGTTGTTACATTAAAAATAAGAGAGTTTACGTCTGTAATAATTCTAACGGGCCGTCAACAAAAACTAAACTGCGACTTTGTGATCCGCGTAGTAAAAAGCCTGAAATTTTTAATTACTGGAACACATTTGTGGTTGTAGGATGCGAATAAATTACTTTTGTCGAAGTGAATTGAATTTTTAATGTTCTTTCGGATATTGTTAAAAAGACTAAACTTTTCTTCTTCTCTTCTCTTCTTCTCTTTCTCTTTTATGTCTTCCTTCCCACATATGACAATAACTAACTCTACTGTACACATCAACTAGTATTTTATCATTATTGCTGATTCAGTAATAATTTTCGTCTACTTTTACCGTACCCAACATAGTTCTCAAAATTTTTGTTTCCACCACTCTTAGTTTTTCTTCATCTTTTTATCATTGTCATACACTAGTATTGCTATTATTACGTGTGTAAAACAAACGTTTTTTGAGCACGAAAATTTTTAAAATACATTCGAAAAGTCAAAAATCCCTCTTTACGTACTTAATAAAATCAACGTTTGTTCTACAATTACTCAAAGAACCGGTGTCAGCTTAATAATATCGGTGGACAAAATACAGGTTTTTTAACGTGTTTTACGCACAAAAAACAAAATTTCATAGTGAAAAAAAAAAAGATTTACATTTTAGTAAACAAAAAATCATGCGTATTTAACGGTTGCTAGCACAATAATTAATCAAGTGATAGGAGAAGCAGATATTTAGCATCAAAATTGCCGACATTGATCTCATTCATTTAAAATTGATAGAAATTTTTCTTTCGATTTTGGAAAAGACGTTTAATACACAATTGTGTGGTACTCTAGAATCAAAATAACTAATACTTAACGGTTAAAAGAATTCTTAAATTAATGTGTAAACAACCGTTTTTAAACAACTGTAGAAAATTTTTAAATTAATTAAATTAAAATTGAAAATGGTACTTACAATTAATACATTTCTCGTTCTTTGACTGTTGGATTGCCGCAGAGACCATCTTTCTGCATCTCGCTAAACGTACACTAAATGAAAAAAATAATAATAAGAAAGATTAAAACCCACAATTATTGTTCCTACGTACTTATTGCGTATTTTAAAGTGCTTTTGTCAACTTTTAGAAAACAATTTATTTCAAGGAAAAACGTTTAAACACTTCATAAAGATATTAAGATTTTAATTCAATGCAAAAGAGAATAAGTTAGATAGTATACGTACCTTTGCATTTTCTAATAATATTAGAATCTCAAAACGGTAATTGGCACAATCGCGATCAACTAAACTTAATAAGTTGTTGGGTTATACATTTGAGAAAGTGTAAATAAAGCAAAACTCATATTCAAATTAAGATTACATCATGAACGCTGATAATGCAGAATGTGCTGGTAAGATTTCCGTTGAGAGGCGAATTGAATTTAACGTGTACCAAACTTTTATTTTTATTTAAGTTCGTTATATGTCCAATGGTGCTGGAGGCAAATACGAGTAGTAGACATATATCATTTTATACATTGGAAGCAAATATGACTCAATGTGTGTGGAGGCTAGTTGCTATTTTCAACGTATTTTACTGCTCTTGCTATGCTTGCTATTTAGACGTAAAAATAAATCTGAAAAATGTTAAATACTAACTGTATCTCGCAAACATGCAGTAAAGAAAAAAATAAAAATTAAAGCCCAAAGTTGTTGTACATACCTGGTGTCTCTAGCAATACGCAACATAAAAAAATATTGAATTGATCTAAAATAGTAAATATTTATTTTCAAAAGTCAAGATTATTTTACATTCGAAGGAATACTAAACGTTCTACATCTGCCATCTCCTTCTAACGTCAACAAAAGATAAAGAGAAATAGCGTATACATCAATTTGAAAATTTCAAAGCACTAGTAGATCAATTCAATATTTTTCTATAGTAAAAGTCCTTTGTCCTACAATTCTTGTTAATATTTACAAAACATTATTTCTAAGTAAAAATGATAATTAACTTTTTAAATCGATGCAAAAGGAAAATATGTTAAATAGTATATGAATCTCTGATTAGATGACATCAGAAACGCAGATAATACCAAATGTTTTTGTAACTTTTACGGAGGCAAATTGACTTTAACATGTACCAAAACTTTTATGCATCAAAGTTTTATGTTCGTTAGATGTGGCAATGGTGCTGGAGGCAAATACGAGTAGTGGACATATATCATTTTATACATTGGAGGCAAATATGACCCAATGTGTGTGGAGGTTACTTGTTATTTTTAACATGGCAAAAATTTGTATATATTATCCAGCCCAAATCTTTACCCCTCTTCCTATGCTTGCTATTTACACATACAAACAAATATTTTCCATATATCTCCAATTAGATATACATCTTATTTTGACCGGAGGCGTGGACGTCTGTTGCATGTATGGAGGTCAATAAGATAGTCAGGCGCATATATATATATATCTTAAAATATATCTTAATTTTTCTTGGATGGAAAATTCTTTTTTTTGTGTTTTTATTTATTTGTTATGAATAAAACTTTCAAAATACACGACTTTATTTTTTATTATCATATTTTAAAACCTCTATGTTATATCGCTAGGAATGTTACCTGAGTGTTCATACTGCGGATACACGTTATATAATAAAGTTATGTATACACAACATTAGAATGTAATTATGCATGCATATGTTCTGATTATATCGCTAGTATGTTCAAATTACACATATAAGTAATATCATAAAGTGACAGGTATGCAATATTACATAAATGTAGTATTGTTGCGGACATTGAGAGGTATATACAACATGCATGTGACAACTTTAGTACATTACTGTTCACATTGTTTGTTAGAATGTAATATTATAATTATGTTAGTGTAGTAACCTTAACCTTGTATTTTAAATAAACCGCCAATAATTGTTGAATATTTTAATAATAATACTAATTATAAAATCACAATAAAACAAACTTCCAAAATACATAAAACACGTCTGCTCTCCAAACAACCAAACATAAAAGTGAGTGAGTAAAAAAATGTCTAACCAATTTAAGCCTACATCCTTATTGCTAACTTCACTATACTCCCACCATCATTTAGCGCGCTAAATTTAAACTTAAAATAAACGCTACTACAGCTCGGCCTATTCTGACATACTGTCGTCCTCGGCAGTATGCGCATTATCTTTAACCCACATCTTAATATTAGGGGGACTAAAAAACACCTTCAAACGGAATCCGACTTTGCTGAAAACCTTCAATGTCCGCTATAACGTACCGATCATTAGTTAAAACCTTTTTAATAACATATGGTCCCTTATATTTAGGGATTAACTTTCTATTTAACCCTGGCGCGATTGAGGTGTTTTTAATCATAACAAAATGTCCTTCCTTATAAACAACCGGTAACTTATGTTTTCTATTATACAATTCCTCGTTATATTTTTGCACTTTAACATTTTGTTGTTGCGCTCTCTCTCTTAATTCTATTAAACTAAACCTATCGTTTACATCATTATTCTCTAAAAATATTCTAACATTATCATCTATTTTACGCAGTTGGTTAATTCCAAATAGCAACTGGCACGGCGAGGCGTTTGTTGACCGACTTTTGGTGTTATTAATTGCATACTCTGCATTATTCAAATTCTGATCCCAATCCTCGCTTTTATTGGAATCTCTTAATTTTGCTAACATTGGCGTTAACATTCGATTAACGCGTTCTACCTGGCCATTCGATTGTGGCGAAGCAGTAGCTATTAATACGTGAACAACATCATGACTTTCTAAATAATTTTTAAATTCTTTCGAGGTGAAACAACTACCTCGGTCTGAAATTACCTTCTTAAGCCCATTTTAGACGGTACAATTTTCTTGTGCGAGAAAATTGAATGCAATATTATTGCATCGTGTAAATTACAATTTTGGAAATCTTGTACAAGAAAATACAAAAAAATAGGACGGGTTCTAATTTGTACATTCTTGTAAGTGCGCGCGTGCGCCTTACCCACGGCTCAACCGTTGCATCAGCTGATCGTTACTATTATATCTATATCGTTGCTACGGTTAATTGAAGAAAAGTAAGTTTTGCCGGCAGCCGAAGAGTAGGGCGTGGGTGAGAAAAAGGATCCACCGCTTCTTCAGAACTGTCTTGAATTAATCCGAGGGCGCCATAGTCCTAATGCGTGGATACAAACCTGCTTCCGAACTAAAGAAACAGACGCAACAATCAACCGTAACAAATTAAAGGAGCAATAAATACAATAAAGAGAGAGAGAGACACAAGTAACCTACAAAACGTTATATTTAATAACACACCATAAAGAAGAAGGAACAGAGCACAATTTAAATATATCCACTTACAACGTAAGTTAATTCTACGAAGCGTATTCGTTCGTACCCATATATATAGTCGTACACAAAAGAAGGAAAAAAAATATAAGATTAATAGCAAGTTAATAATTTATGCGGTACGCCACTGGCGTTATTTAATCTAGACAAGATGGCGACGTAACCACACCCGCACAATACGAAGGTGTATTTAGTGTTCGCAGTTGCAATATTTAGCGTTAAAAAAAGTATCGGAGAGTTAGGTGTTTCCCCAAAAAGAGCGCTCTTCCGTGGTCTTACCCTTATACTCTAAAAATCCCCAAGCAATGGTGGGTAAATGAAGCAAGTTCGCGCCTTTACGGTACACATTCGTTTACAGATTGGGCAAGTATATGCGCCACAACAAGTTAATTAATTATATTGTAGTGAATTAACAAAAAAAATATAAATACGTGAACAAATACGTTTCGAGTTCCAAAGATTTAACTGCACTTAAGGTGCCAAGACAAGTTGTACTTATTTAGGTGTTACGCTTGAGACGTTTTCGGTAGCAGTGTGACGTCCCGGAGATGGTTTGTTTTCAGCGCAGAAGTATAATTAGAAAAAATCTGACCTTATGTTGTAGATAGAGGTTTACGATGTTGACACACACAGGAGAAGATACAGATATGTGGTGTCGGTTCCAGCTGCGGCGACCCCTAATTTCGGTAGGATGTCCCGTACTTCAGCAATCTTAACAGCAAACCCCAAGTATGCGACACACGCAGCGACAAGACAATAAAAGGTAGAAAGAGATCCCACGATGAATTTAATCAGCCAGGTAATTGGTTTTGTTTAGGCCAAAAGAACCTTTAAAGCCGAGTAATTTTAATCCCGGAGTAACTCTAATCCCGGAGTAACTCTAATCCCGGAGTAACTTGCCTTTATCTGAGTGCAATCGAGCGACCATTAGAAGAAATTAGTACACGCATCCGTCCTAAGATAAACTTCAGAAAATCGAGTAATCAATCCTTTCCCCAGCACTAGAAAATTTGACGGAATTACGATTAAGCACTCAGATGAAGGCAAATTTGAATTTCACGTAACACGACGTGATAGTAGTTGTTACAAGGCGGAAATTGAAGATCAGCCGAAAATGTATTGGCCAATTAGGACAACGCGGAAGTTGAATTCTGGGAATTAAATCCCCAAAATTTTCGTTAAGGAGCGAACACGGAGAAATGTCGCGTTTACACCTCGACTCCGTGTATTGTGTGTTGCCTAACTCACAGTGACCGTTACAAATTCCCCCACACAAAACTTCAAGCCCGCGCAGAAGGATAAACATAATCCGCTGCACCATACATAATCCAGAAAATTAACATCCGTAGGTGTTCAGCAAAAAAAAAAAAAAGGAATCTCCAACATGAGCGACATATAACCAAAGATACCCACCCCACACATATAAAAAACCTAATGAAACCCAACCCCTAAGAGATAGACGGTTTGTTGAACTAAGAGTAGCTGATCTGATGAAATCTGTTCAAAACTCGCATGAAGCGTTTGGTGTATCCAGCAACAAAGTCAAGCAACGACCAAGAAAAGAAAAGGATAACACCAAGAGATTGAACGCCCACAAAAACTCGCAATTAGCGATTTCGAGAAGCAAGGTAAAGAAAACGTGGGTCATCCAACAGTATCTCAACCAACCTTACTAAACCCAGTCAACAGAAAATATTATTATAGTAAAGTTTGAAGTTTGGACAAGCGTCCAGGACAGAGCCCTAAAACCAATGAAACCCCAACCCAAATTAAAACAATACCACCCTGAATTACCCCAAAATAAGGTACCCTAGGAAAGGTTTAAGGTAAGATAGGAATAAGGATAAGGCTGAAACCCAAATACCAAGAGGTTAGGATAAACCCTAGGAAATTATTAAGATCGGGCATTTCCCTAGCGGCGTGCATGTCGAATGGGTGGCACCAGGCATCACTCCCACCAAGACCCTCGCGAAGGATGGAAACTCGCGTCATTGGGCCCCCAGTGAAAATCCACCCCTCGCCATTCACGACCCTTAGTACTGAGCCTTCCCAAAATAAAGTCCTCCCACCCAGGAAAGGATTTAGTCTTGGGCCGATACTCCCGACACCACAAGACTAATGGATATGCAGTTAAAGAGTGCGACTCTGAAAACCGAGGATAAACCCCCAACCCTATAGCATAATGGAAGAATGAAAGGAAGGATCCCAAAATTTTGCCCAAAAATTTCCAAAAGTAAAAGACTGGAACAAGTCAACAGTTTGAGGTTCTGCAGTGGCTACGGCCAGTGATCCATTGACGGAGGTTAAGGGCGAACGGTTTACCCCTGCCCCAGATCTTGCTCGCCCCGTACGGCCCCCTAAGGGTTGGTGTGCCTGGTAACGAAACAAGGGTACCAGAAACAGGAGCTCCGACTCCCCTCACGCCAACACCCACTGAAACCCCAGCCAAAGCGGTACCTCTACGCAAGAAAGAAAGAAGGAACAGATGATAGCAAAGACAAGGAAAAAGGGAAATACTCTATCCCTCCTCGAGAGGACAGAGAGCAACAAAAACGACGTTCACACAAGACAAGACACATTCAGGTGTCTGAATTCGGCTTTGAAAAGGATTGCCAAACTGGCGAAGACGTACACCAACGAGCCATATAGGAGAGGGCGTTCAATCCGTCACGGGATCGGGAAATCACGGTACTCCCACAACTACGTGAACTCATGAAACTAAGTCTCGAAGCTCGAAATCCAATTCAAGGTCAAATTTTGGTATTATTTACCTGAGAAGGTCCAATCCCTACGTGCCCAACCAACCTACCCATATCACATGGAATTCTAACGAATGTGAACCATTATGGTTCCAGCAAAAAAAAATTAAATATAACTATGAGCTAACTCAATTAGAACTGAGTCAGTATATCATTAAGCTCGCCGAAGCGGTTTGGTATCTCCCAGAAAAAGAAAAAGAAAACCCAACAATCTTGATGCATTGTCAACAAGAGCAGGAGCACGCTCAACTTGAACTCAAGTCAACAGGCATCCCCAAAAAAATAAAGCTTCTCAAACCAAAAACAAAAGAACCTGTATCTACGTATATACAGTTCTCGCAGAAAGAAAATAAAGATATACGGGAGAGCACCAAATAAATCAGAGATTTCGATGTAAATCGATCATAATGTCGTGTAGCTAATAGAGCCAGAAACCATCGATAATCTCATTAATAACCAACCTACAGTAAGGCAGAAATAAAAGAAATTTATTCAGCAACAATATAAGAGAAAATACGAACTTCTCCTTACTAGAAGGAAGATAGTCCGAGCAAATTCGTTAGAAACCCGTGAAAGAAAAAAAATAATACAGATATGATAAAATCAGCAAAAGTAAATAGTCAAGTAAAATAAGTCGTGTCCAAGTAGAAATCCAGTCATGAACCGTGTCTTCTAGCTGGCAGTACAAGCAAGTTTACGACGCTTTTTCCGTCTAGGATAAAGTAAAGAGTGATCTAAACAATTAGGCTCCAGCACAGCAAGGCTTCACGTGCCACGTACCTAGTGACTTTCCTAAAGAATCAGCTAGTTCATACGTCCAGGGAGACACGACAGTTTTCACCGTGAACGGGCCTAAGAATTTAGGTGCGAGTTTCGCATTGAAATGCTTCGAAGCGTCGGATAGTTGGAAGTTACGACGCCACACCAGATCACCCACGTTATACTTGACATGTCGGCGGCGTAAGTTATACCTATTTCGTGTAGTTTCATAGGCTTTCCGAAGGCGTTGAAGTATATATTCCTGGATAGCCGCGTAACGTCGAGTAGACACATTATGATCAGGTTCTGAGTCAGTTGGTTCAAGACGTGATTTATTGAAGAGATTGCCAGAGATGACATGTTCACGACCAAATAGAGCAAAGTACGGGTACATCCAGTCACTTCGTGTTTCGCCGAACGAACTGCACATCCAATGTGAGGGAGCTTCACATCCCATTTCCGCTGGTTGTCCTTAACATAAGACGCTATCATGGTCTTAAGAACGCGATTTATCCGTTCAGCCGGATTTGCTTGCGGATGGTATTTGGCAGTATATAGGATGGTGCAATGATAGTTCTCACACATTTGAGTGAATTCACGACTGCGGAACTGTACTCCGTTGTCAGAAATAAGGTACTGCGGCACTCCAAATAGTAAAAACACCTGTTCTTCCAGGATTTTAGTAACCGCAGCAGCAGTAGCAACACGCATAGCAAAGAAAAGGGCAAATTTAGAGAAACAATCGGCAACCACAAACACGTAACAATTGCCTTTAGAAGAACGAGGAAGCGGCCCAACAATATCGCAACATAAAGTTTGCCACGGTCCCGTAGGACGAGCACGAGGAGCAAACATTCCAGGAGGAGCTGCTTGAGATACCTTATTGGAAGAGCAAGTAGAACAACGGCGGATATAGCGAGCCACGTCTGCACGTAATCGAGGCCAGTAATAATGTTGCAGAATTCTTGCGGTTGTCTTAGTTACTCCACCATGGCCAACAACTGGAGGATCATGGTTCTCCTGAATGATGCGTCTCCTTTGTTCAGCCGGAACGACTAACTTCCATTCATCATTCGGATCCACCATAGAAGTGGTAAAGAACTAGTCACTCTGCGATATAAGATGTTATTATCGACAGACCAATGAGGCAACTTGTGAGGTGTTGTGAGTACACGATTCAGTAAGTTATTATACCATTTATTTGTAGTAGGTAAGTCAAGACCAAGAGAAGAAGGAACAGCTAAGGAATCAAGATGAGGAGAGGTGGTTTCAGCTTCATCACCAACAGCAGGAACAGCACGAGATAACGCATCTGGCACAACGTGGTCTTTGCCTTTCCTATGTCTGATGGTGAAGTCATACTCTTGGAGTTGTAAGGACCAACGAGCAAGACGACCAGACGGACTCTGCAAACGGTTAAGCCATACCAGCGAGTGATGGTCAGTAATGATGGTGAAGTGAGAGCCCTCAATATACGGTCTGAACTTAAGAATGGCGAATAAGACTGCAATACATTCTTTTTCCGTAGTACTATAGCGCCTCTCCGCTTTAGTTAAGGAGCGACTGATGTAACTGATAACCTTTTCCCCTCAGGCGATTCCTGACTAAGGACAGCACCCACGCCAAAGTCCGAAGCGTCAGTTTGAACAACAAATGGCAGAGAAAAATTAGGACAAGTCAGGATAGGAGCAGAAACTAAGTGTTCTTTAAGAGAAACGAAAGCAGATTGACATTCCGGTGTCCACACAAACAAAGCATTTTTCCGAGTAAGAGCAGATAAAGGAGAAGTAAGAGAAGCGAAGTTCGGTATGAAACGGCGATACCAGCTAGCCATGCCAATCACGCGTCGCACTTCGGTGACCGTGGTCGGTATAGGAATGTTAAGTATGGCAGTCACCTTTTCTGGATCCACCAGCAACCCATTTTATTCACAACGTAGCCCAAGTATTTCAACTCCGAACGACAGAAATGGCATTTTTCCTGATTTAATGTCAAACCGGCAGCAAATAATCGTTTCAGAACTTTTTCCAGTACTCGAAGATGTTCGTCGAAAGTTGGTGTCGCGATAACAATATCGTCCAGGTAGGCGAAGCAAAACGGTTCCAGCTCTGCACCGATAATTTGGTCGATCAGCCGCTGAAAGGTTGCAGGAGAATTATGCAGACCGAACGGCATTCTAGTAAATTGGAACAATCCACGATGAGGAACAGTAAAGGCAGTAAGCGGTTTGGATTCAGGAGTTAAAGGAATTTGCCAATAAGCAGAACGAATGTCCAAACTCGAGAGAAATCTAGCATCCCGTAAGCGATCCAAGATAGAAGTGATATACGGCAGAGGATAAGCGTTGCGTTCCGTGACCTGATTTAGCTTCCGATAGTCAATGCAAAACCGATAGGAGTTGTCTTTCTTCCTAACCAAGACCACAGGACTGGACCATGGACTGGTAGATGGCTCTACTACACCTAACTGTAGCATCTTGTCCAGTTCTTCATTGACAATCCGAGATAGTACTGGTGATAGAGGATAGTACCGTTGTTTAATTGGCTCAGCCTTGGTATGGATACTGTGTTGAACGAGCTGGGTACACCCTAGACCAGATGGCTGTAAAGAAAAGCTGGCAGAGATAACAGCCTCTAGCGAAGACTGTTGCGACCTTGATAAGTCGTCTTTGATGTTCAGCGCACTCGAATGAACCGCATGTCCAACCGCATCAGTACCAAAGGACCAATGACCCTTGCTGAAATCTGGTACGAAGGCCATCGCCTTCCAAAAGTCGATCCCCAATATCAACCCTTGAGAAATCTCAGGAACCACTAAGGTTTCTATTACCTTGGTTTTTCCCTCTAAAGTATAAGGAAGAGAAACAACACCCAAAATGGCACATTGTCCACCATTAGCCACGTTACAAAAAGTCGAAGTAGATTTTTTAAGGACACCTTAAGGGACTGAAGCAAATGCCAACCGATACTTCCTAGTATCGTCCTAGAAGATCCTGTATCCAGTAAGGCTTTAAAAGGTATGCCCAGCACTGATACGTTAAGAAAAGGTCGTTCATCACCACGAACGCTAGCAAAAATAAAGTTAAGTAACAATTGTTGAGAGTGGTCTAGATCAGTAAAAGAAGAATCCGAGGTTGAGAGAGAAGTAGAACCTACGACTCGGTCCGAGGGTTCTGACGTGCGTTTCCTGCGGCGAACATTGGGAGCAATTAGGCTTGGTAACACCTGCCTTTCCACAGCCAAAACAATGAAGGTTCTGTGGGTTTGGACAACGAGGAGAAACATGTCCCGTATTCCCGCAATTCCAGCAACGTACAGGTCCCCTGTAAGAGTTGAGAGGCCTAGAAGGAATAGTCGAAGAGACCGAAGAACAAGAAGAAGTATTCAAAGAAGAAGTTTCTGGAGCGACGTAAGCTAGGTTAGGTTCCAGCAAAGAAGTCACGCGTCTAGTAGGTGGTGGTTTGAAAGATTGGGTTAAGAATTGACTATGCTCAATCTTTTTCCCAAGCGACAATAGATGCGAGATGGTTGAGACATCATGAAGAGCCAAGGCCGTTTGGAAATATGGCGTTAGATTGCGCCTGATTATTCGGATCTGTTGTGGTTCCGATAATGGTTCACTCAACCGTGAGAAAAGGCTTTGCATAGTAGCCAAGTATATCCCAAACCCCTCATGAGCACCCATGGTTCGTGCCTTAATTTCGTCCAGCAATCGATCGTTGTAATCCACCGGAAGAAACTCCGATTGTAGTAAACGCACCACATCCTTCCACGAAGACAGCGATTGTCGATGAGCCCTGAAGAGAAGAAGAGCTTTTCCAGTTAAGAGTTCTGGAGCACCATGAAACAATTGCGTCAGAGAAATTCCCCTAGCCGTGCTTAATTCCTCCAAGCGAGTAAGAAATTCAGAAAGAGATGTTTTACCATCCCCAGAAAAAGTTAAGTTTAGTTTCGCTGTAGCAACAGATTTAGAAAAGTAGGAAGCACTACAAGAGGCAACAGGTGTTGGTTCTGGTTCGACATCAGACTCCGATGATAGTTGGTCAGGTTCACCTTCGTCCTCAGTAACCGTTAATTTAGGACTAGAAGTAACAGCTTGACTGATCCCAAAAGTAGTATGCCGATGCTTCTTGATCATAGAATCAATAGTGTTATGAAGATCGGTAAGAGAAAGTAGAAGAGAATTCCTATTGGCAGCTTGTTCTGTCGAGGTGGCAACCATCAGCTTGCACCTGCGAATAGTATGAGTCCAAAGAGTAGAAAACGAAGAAATTCCGAAGTTGTGCTGTCACCAGTGAAATTATCAACGAACGTACGAAGCTCCCCTAAAGAGACATTTACCGCAGTTACATCGGTTTCATACTCGATGCTGTATTTAATTTCGGATAAAGATTTTTCCGCTTCCAGCTGAAGAGCACTACGGACCAGTTTCCGAAGACCCTCCACCGAAACGTCAGCACTAAGTCCCCTAGAAGCTAACTCGTATCGCAGTTCGTGTTGTTTAAGGCGATTGACCTCGAATTTCCACACTTTCGGCATTTTAAATAAAATCTCCTAGCTTCCAATACAAAAAAAAAAAAAAGAATAAACTCGAACCCACAACAACAAGTAAGAAAGAGAAAACAGTATTAAAATACTAACCCTAGAATAATAAAACAATTTTAAGTAAATGTCCTATTACTGATCAAACTGATAGTAATAAGGAAAGCAAGCAATAGCACTAAGTACTAGAGAGAGAGAGAGAAAATAAAAATTTCCAAAGAGAATCGAACGACAAGTAAAGAAAAATACTCGAGCAACCTTGACTGATAATCCGATTTCACAAAAGAAAGAAACGAGAAGAAAATCGAGCCCCGAAGTTGGGATGCCAATTTCTTGCTACGGTTAATTGAAGAAAAGTAAGTTTTGCCGGCAGCCGAAGAGTAGGGCGTGGGTGAGAAAAAGGATCCACCGCTTCTTCAGAACTGTCTTGATTTAATCCGAGGGCGCCATAGTCCTAATGCGTGGATACAAACCTGCTTCCGAACTAAAGAAACAGACGCAACAATCAACCGTAACAAATTAAAGGAGCAATAAATACAATAAAGAGAGAGAGAGACACAAGTAACCTACAAAACGTTATATTTAATAACACACCATAAAGAAGAAGGAACAGAGCACAATTTAAATATATCCACTTACAACGTAAGTTAATTCTACGAAGCGTATTCGTTCGTACCCATATATATAGTCGTACACAAAAGAAGGAAAAAAATATAAGATTAATAGCAAGTTAATAATTTATGCGGTACGCCACTGGCGTTATTTAATCTAGACAAGATGGCGACGTAACCACACCCGCACAATACGAAGGTGTATTTAGTGTTCGCAGTTGCAATATTTAGCGTTAAAAAAGTATCGGAGAGTTAGGTGTTTCCCCAAAAGAGCGCTCTTCCGTGGTCTTACCCTTATACTCTAAAATCCCCAAGCAATGGTGGGTAAATGAAGCAAGTTCGCGCCTTTACGGTACACATTCGTTTACAGATTGGGCAAGTATATGCGCCACAACAAGTATTAATTATATTGTAGTGAATTAACAAAAAAAATATAAATACGTGAACAAATACGTTTCGAGTTCCAAAGATTTAACTGCACTTAAGGTGCCAAGACAAGTTGTACTTATTTAGGTGTTACGCTTGAGACGTTTTCGGTAGCAGTGTGACGTCCCGGAGATGGTTTGTTTTCAGCGCAGAAGTATAATTAGAAAAATCTGACCTTATGTTGTAGATAGAGGTTTACGATGTTGACACACACAGGAGAAGATACAGATATGTGGTGTCGGTTCCAGCTGCGGCGACCCCTAATTTCGGTAGGATGTCCCGTACTTCAGCAATCTTAACAGCAAACCCCAAGTATGCGACACACGCAGCGACAAGACAATAAAAGGTAGAAAGAGATCCCACGATGAATTTAATCAGCCAGGTAATTGGTTTTGTTTAGGCCAAAAGAACCTTTAAAGCCGAGTAATTTTAATCCCGGAGTAACTCTAATCCCGGAGTAACTCTAATCCCGGAGTAACTCGCCTTATCTGAGTGCAATCGAGCGACCATTAGAAGAAATTAGTACACGCATCCGTCCTAAGATAAACTTCAGAAAATCGAGTAATCAATCCTTTCCCCAGCACTAGAAAATTTGACGGAATTACGATTAAGCACTCAGATGAAGGCAAATTTGAATTTCACGTAACACGACGTGATAGTAGTTGTTACAAGGCGGAAATTGAAGATCAGCCGAAAATGTATTGGCCAATTAGGACAACGCGGAAGTTGAATTCTGGGAATTAAATCCCCAAAAATTTTCGTTAAGGAGCGAACACGGAGAAATGTCGCGTTTACACCTCGACTCCGTGTATTGTGTGTTGCCTAACTCACAGTGACCGTTACATCGTTATTTCAAAATGTCTTGGTCGACAGAGCAGGTGCAAATGATTATTGATCATTATCGAAGCACACTATTGCTGTTTATGGTAAAGCATCCGGACTATTTTAATAAATGTAAAAGAAGCCAAGCCATAAATAATTTAATATTACAATTGAATAGACCAGGTACCACCGAGAACGACGTTAAGGCCAAATGGAATAGCTTAAAAACCACATATATGGCTGAGAAGAGGAAAGTACTTGCATGTGCTTCTAGTGGTGCTGGAGAAGATGAGGTAAATTTATTTTTGAAGCGGTAGCTTTGAATGAATTTAACAGAAACATGTTTGTGTAAATAGTGCAAATGGTAGGTCATTTCTCTTAGAAGCGATCTGTGAAAACCGCATTCCTCTAAGTTCTTTTGTTTCGGAGATATGAAAAATGGCGCAGGGTACCGAAACGGGCATTTTTCTTCCTTTAGCGCTAATTTTCTGAGAAACGGTGCATTTCAGCCATAATGTATGGTTAACGAAGTGGCATTTAAATTAAGCGAGAAATTCAATAAAGCAATAATAAGTGGGGCATTCCATTTAAAAAAATTAAGTTAGGTTGCGTACAGGAAAAACGGGACACCCTGTATATTCGAAAATAATTTTATGGTATAGAGAAGTTGAATTGGTGGAACTTTTATTTGAAACATTTTTCGATATCTCCAACCACAAATGAGTTATTGAAGACCCACGCTTGCTTGTGACACCCTGTATATATGTGAAACGTAAATATGGTTTTAGATGTACAGCCAATTAGATTTTCTGGACGACCATGTTACACCTAGGAAATCGAAATCTAACATTCAATTGGAAGGATTGTCCTCAGAGCTTCAGGTGCATATTGGGACAGAAGAGGAATTTGTAATAAACGAAGATGGCTCTTTAAGTCCTGTTCCTTCAACCAGTTCGAGTTCAACCAGCAGCAATAGAGTATTAACAAGCTCCAATCAAAATACTAATTGTGAAATTACATCGGCCAAGAAAACAAGAAAAACTGACTCCAGACCCAGGTGTAACAGCTGCAACATCTGCACTCGAAACATTGAATAATGTTTTAATGAAGGAAAGCAGTGAAAAAGATAATTATTTTGCATTAAGCATTGGTCAACGCATTAACATTATTAAAAATAAAAGAAGGCGCTTGATACTAATGAATCGTATTGAAAACTTAATTTTTGAATGTCAACTAGAGGAAGCAGACGAATAAATATAATTTCAACAACATGGTGTTTTATTCTAGTACTAACAATCAATTTGTTTTTATCATTTACAATAATACATCAGTTTGCCAAGGTATTGTTCCTATCGGGCTATTAAAGTAACTACATAGTGTATTTCTTATATCTAAAACACTTGATGCAGATCTATTAGGGCCTTGATTTGCTATAATGCCCGATAAAGTTGTTGGCCACTCTTCTATTTCACGATATGGCGTATTGCTTTGTGCTAAAAAATTGTGTAAAACACAACAAGCCAACACAATTGTTTCCACTTTCTCAGGTTCTAAATTCATTGTTGTTTGTAACACTCTGAATCGGTTAGCTAATATACCGAAAGCGTTCTCAATAACCCTTCTTGCACGTGACAACCTATAATTGAATATCCTTTTTCATTGCTCAAATTTCGGTTACTGTAAGGCTTCATAATACGTTTACATAGAGGAAATCCTTCATCAGCAACAAAAGTGTATGGGACTACTGTATTTAATAATTTTTATCATCTGGGAATTTTATTAAATTTGAATCTAAAGCCCGCTTAAATGTTGATTCTCTAAACACACCTCTGTTACTTATCCTTCCATTAACTCCAACATCAATGTATAAAAACTTATAATTTGCATCTGCAATTGCTAATAATACAATGCTGTGATGTCGCTTGTAATTAAAATAATATGATCCTGCTCGTTTAGGTGCCATAAAATTAATATGTTTCCCGTCGATAGCTCCTAAACAAACTGGAAAATTCCATTGCGAATTAAAGCCTTCTGCAATATTTTGCCATTCCTCGGTTGTAGTAGGAAACTACAAGATTAAAGCTATAATATTTATAAGACACTCGAATTAAATACCTTCAAATATTCATCTTTCATTCTACTATAAAGTGCTCGGTATACTTCAGGTACTATTAGACTAATTGTGCTATCATGGATTCTTGATGTAAATTTTAAGGATGTGTACGATTCTCCTGTAGCCAAAAATCGGAGAGTCACAAGAAGCCTTAAGATGGGAATTAGTTTTATTAATTATTAGTTATAATTTTGTTATACATACCTTTTCCGTGCGGTAATACATTCACGCATGTTTGTGTTGGTTTTTGAATATCGGATTCAATTCAATTCAAAATAAAATTGAACTGATGTTCATTCATTCTTAAAAAATTTTGTAACTATCCGGATCTTCAATTCGTAACTCATTATCGATCATACTCAACACTTCATGACCATCACTGCGATTTTAAGCCACGTCTTTGACCACAGCTTTCTTCTACGACTCCGTTTAGCTGTTCGCAAGCTATTGCTTAATATTGTAATTAAGGATACTGCCGCTAACAATAATATTTTAGTTCTAAATCTCATTTTATAATTTGGAATAAACTCAACAATAAACAATAATTAATTGAGGTTATGAATGTTAGATGCACAGCAGTGTATTCAACTTACATAACATAAAATAACTAGAAAACATCCAAATACTTAACTCTATTGCGCAGAATCCCTTACTTTAAAATCGTACCGTCTAAAAGGTTTAAAATTCTGTGCACAAAATATTTTTACAATAAATTGCATTCAATTTTCTTGCACAAGAAAATTGTACCGTCTAAAATGGGCTTTAGGATAACTATAATTAATAAAATAATTGTCTAAGTGATTAACTACTTCTCTAGCATTTGTTGTCCGACAAGGTAGAGTCTAACAAATTTTGAAAACCCATCTATAACTACAAATATAAATTTATAATGTTTCTTTGTCGTCTCTAAGGGCCCATAATGATCAATATGGACTGTGTCAAACGGGATGCAACCTTTATTGATGCTATGCAATGTGCCCTCGCTTTTACCCGATGGGGGTGAAAAAGTAATACATTTTAAACAGTTAAATATGTAATTTCTAACAATTTCCTTCATTTTGGGAAACCAATAAACACGCTTTATCAAATCCGTGGTCTTATCTACCCCCAAATGACCCACATCGTCGTGACATGTACGTATAACATTTGTTTGCATGTCTTTTGGTACATAAAAAAGCAAACCATTTGGGACTTTCCTGTAAACTAAACCGTTTCTTAATTCATAATGGGGCAATTCACGTTTTAGTAACTGATTTCTGATTTCATTAACGATTTTGTCTTGCATTTGCCGTAACGACAAAACTTGCTCAAACGAATTTTCTGTTAAAAGGAATATGTTTTGACACCTACTCAAAGCATCGACGTGTTGCATACCTTTATTAGGGCGATGCGCTATCCAATAATCGTAATTTTCTAAAAATCAAAGCCCATCATTCTGGGTATTATATCTTTCTTATCCAAAGTAAGCTTTAATGAATTGCAGTCTGTCACTATTCTAAACTTTATCCCTTGCAAATAAACCCGAAATCTTTCTAAAGAATACACTACAGCTAAAGTTTCTAATTCGTAACTATTGTATTTTGATTCAGCCTCCGTTGTTCTTCGACTGTAATACATAACGGGATGAAATTTTTTATCTACTTGTCTCTGTAAAATGATGCTACCAAATCCGATGCTGCTAGCATCGCAATGTAACTCTGTATCAGCTATAAGTGAATACAAGGCTAATAAAGGCGATTGCGCTAAAATATGTTTTAATTTCTCAAATGATTCTAACTCGGGCTGTTCAAAACGAAATGCTTTATTTTTTCGTAATAAGTCGTATAACGGTTTGGCTATAATAGAGAAATTTTGAATAAATCGGCGAAAATATGAAGTTAATCCTAAAAACCTTTGCACTTGTCTAACATCCGTTGGAGTTGGATAATTGTCTATCGCTGTTAGATGAGGCGAATTTAATGTAATGCCCGACTCGTTTACGGAATAACCTAAATAGTCAATTTTGCGTTTCAAGAATTTGCATTTATTTAAACGCAACTCTAGTAAATTCCTACTCAATAAATCAAAAACATTTTTAAGTATTATTAAATTTTCTTCTACAGTTTCTGTTGCGATCAATATGTCATCCAGGTAAATTAAAATCTTATTCTCCCTTATTAAATTAGTAAATATAGAATTAACAAATCTTTGAAACACGGCTGGAGCGTTGCATAAGCCAAAAGGCATCTTGATATACTCAAATTGACCCATAGGCGTCACAAAGAGGTGTACTTAATAGAATCTTCTGCCATCTTAACATGGTGAAATCCATTTTCAAATCTAAAATAGTGAAAATTGTTTTCCTTTCAATTGATCTAAATGATCGTCAATTAATGGTAATGGAAATATGTCCCTAACTGTGATTTTTTTAACTCCCTATAAATGCAACACATTCTTAAATCTCTAGAATTCCTTTTCGGTACTAAAACTATTCTACTACTATAAGGAGAATTACTTGTCCTAATTATATTTTTTCCAGCAGATCATCAACAATTTCTGTGACCTTTTGTTTTTCAAAATAAGAAAGTCTTCTCGGAGTGAAATAAAACGGTTGTTCATGCTTTAAAACAATTTGCATCTCACAATTAGTTTCGGGTTCCTTAGCCTTATTAACATTGACATAATGAGTGTGAAATAAATCGGTAACCTTATTCTTAACTGCAAAACCTAAGTTTTTCTCAATATCTAAATTATTGCCATCACTATAATCTATGTCAATATTGAAAATCTCTTGATCGAAATTATCATCGTTAACATAAGAAACCAAATGAACAATTTTCTTAATTTGCACCGTAGGTCCAAAAGTACCTTCTAAATCAGGTGAACAAACAAAATCCCTACCTAATATTGCACTATACTTCATTGTGCTGTCCGGTACAACATAAAAAAGAATTTCAATATCAATATCATGAATGCTAACAATTTTCTTAAATAAACCTAAAATGTTTAACTTTGACCCATTAATACCAGTGAATTCATTGGTGCCATTATACTCATCCACTAAACGAGTGGGGATATGCCTGCTTTTGATTAAACTGATAGGGCTGCCTTCAATAAGGCTAACAATATTATAAACTACTTTACTTAAATCTAAATCATCATCTAACTCAAACCTGACTGGTATCGTAAACACTGACATGCTGCTATCGTCTTGTACAATATTAGTCGAACTGTCTGCTGGCCTGGTTTCTCTGAGCGATGTACTGGCTTGTGGGCGGGTAACTGGTCTCCTTTCAGGACAAGAATCTAATTTATGTGATGTACTGCCACACCTAAAACAAGATCCATACTGTCTTCTTTGCTGTGGACAGTTGTTGGCTAAATGACCCTCTCGGTAGCAATTGAAACAGCGATCTCTCCTTTGTATAGTTGTTGAACGTAAAGGTGGACCATAGCTAACACAACTTCGGTCACTTGACGTAATGTTATTCATGACCTGTAGTAATTCATTCAAATTACGGAATCCCTTCATTCTTGCTTGACTTTGCAAAACTGCATTATCAAACCGATCGATTACATATTCAATGTCTGCATCACTTAACCCTAACCGATTTGACAAAACAACTGTATCATTAAAATATGCACTAAAACTTTCGCTTTTCTTCCATCTCCGTCCTTCCATCTTCTTAAATAACAAAATTCTATTCGGTCTGCTGCTAAAAACTTCTAAAATTTCATATTTCAAACTGTCTCAATTTAACGAAATGTATTCACTTTTGGAATGGAACCAGTTTATCGCAGCACCTTGTAACTTTCCAATCGCGATTAACTTAATGATTTCATTTGGAACATTATAAGTCTGCTGCACGGCATCAACTCTCGCTACCCACGCTTCGGCATCTTCTTCACTTGTAGCTCCAAAACACGGTAATAATGCGGCAATTTCGCTATTCTTAAAATTTAAATTGTTTTGTCGGCTTACCGAAGCTTGTTGAACAGCAGCAACGGTAGCAGCAATTAAGTCGTGCATTTCGAACCTTGCACTTCCTCTAACGGTAACTTCCGCGTCTGCCGTCGTCGCGTTATCTTCAAATTAAGCCATCAATATCTAGGTAATCCCGCTTCTGAGAAATTCTGTAGTAACCTTAACCTTGTCTTTTAAATAAACCGCTAATAATTGTTGAATATTTTAATAATAATACTAATTATAAAATCACAATAAAACAAACTTCCAAAATACATAAAACACGTCTGCTCTTCAAACAATCAAACATAAAAGTGAGTGAGTAAAAAATGTCTAACAAATTTAAGCCTACATCCTTATTGCTAACTTCACTATACTCCCACCATCATTTAGCGCGCTAAATTTAAACTTAAAATAAACGCTACTACAATACTTTATTAGTTTCAGGCAACCACCTCCGCATTTTGATTATTATGACTTTAATCTTGAAAGTTAATAAATCAAAAATTCATTCGCAGCTTTTTCCGTAAAATCACAGTTGTCATAAAGTTGTCTTTTCTTGTATTGTAAAATTATAAATATATTGTAAAAATATAACATTACCTATATGTCATTTTAGATTTTATATTCCCAATACAGTATAGTAAGGTATAGGACGATTGAAATGTAAAGAACCTGTCACGTGAATCAATCTTTCAACGCAAATCATCATAAAAATATACCTTACTATAAATGTATTTATTAAACTAGGTATAATTTGAATAACACCACAAACGAAATTACGAAATACACTTCGTTGTTGGCCTTAATGTGAACAGTAGACTCGTCCGTTTCATTTTCGTTCACGGCGCAGGCCACGCACAGTTCTTTACATTTCAATCTGCCTCTACGTAAGGCATTTTCCAAAACTCGCGTTGCTCATTCATTCACCGGTCAAATAGAGACCGGTGCTTCAACTGGTTTAATCAGCTGATTAGGCGATTATTTGGGTAAGCGGTGAATTTTGAAACTGATGAATAGGTGAAAATCACTGAAACATAGTTGACATAACCTAGAAGTTTTAATTGAATGTGTTGTTTTTATATAATTGTGCCATAGTCATTGAGAACGGGCTTCCAATAAATTTTATCCATTTTAAAATACTTACTAATATTCTAAACACAATATAAATTGCAAATAAGCAAGCGAGTAAAGCAAAGTAAGGTTAACCGCAATTATTCACCAAAGTTCCAAGTCAAAATTTTATGAGGCACCGGTCTTGCAACCGGTGAGTTTTGAAAACGCCCGTACATTACAAACCAACTTCTGTGAATGTTGAAGAATCTTCTACAGCCTCAAACCGATTAATTTGTTTACAGGTGTTTTCTATTCTACCGTTAAGTAAGACTTAAAATGATCCACGTGAATTTAGGGAATCTATCTATCAATCAAATGTTTATTTGGTTTTTAATTAACAAAGGATTCGGTCTCTGTATATACAAGTTTTAAAAATAAAAACATTCCTCTTAACCCCACCCCACTATTTACTATACTTTCAATATATTTTTCTTTCTTCTCCTCCACCACTCCTTTCATCCATTGTATTCGTTCCCCTTCACCCCTAATAGTATCCACTATTTCGTTTCCTCGACTAGCCGCTCTCCGCACATAATCTGCACACCCTATTATATTCACTCATCCACTACTTTTCTTCTGTTTCCTGTTCTCAATTTTGCTGTCAAATTTTTCTTTGAGATCTTTTCTGTTATGTAATTTAACTGGTTATTCACCTCCTTTATTTATGTTCTTTTTCTTGCATTTGTGTATCTTTATCTATTACTATTGTCTCCTCTTCCATACACCTTCCTGTCTTTTTCTATCTTCTTTCACGTATCTCATTCTGTGCCTCATTTTCTTTCCAACATTCAAACAGTATAGCTCATTGTATTTCATGTATTCCATGCTTCCTTGATATCTCTAGTATTTTTCTTCTGTTTCTTCTATAGTTCATTACATCACACTTCTTACAAGCCTCACAAAATCCTTCTTCTTCTTTTCTCTGAATCTTACCAAATATCTTTTATCCCCCATACCTCTACTATTCTACATCCTTTCTGTCTTAGGTTTCTTACTGTTATATTTAATATTATTACACTCTACCTATACCTGTCTACTCTTTCAGATTTTCCCCACCACTATCTTACGCTTTCTTTTACTCTTTCTAAATTCTATATGTATGACTGTATTTTTTGGAATGTTTCTATTATCAATAGTCCCTTTCCTTTTCTAAGGTTAGTAGAGTATAATTTTCTCTTATAATATAAATATCCTACGTTTATTGACCCACCTCTGTAACATTTCACTTTTCTCCTATACTTCCCTCGTATATTAGGCGGTTTTTACGGTATTCCTTCTCTTTCCGTATTCTTATATAACATGTATCCCACGGAGATGTTGATATAGGTGTTTTCTACGTTAAATTGAAAATAATTTTTACGTAATTGTATTATAATGATAATAAAGTTGATAAAGAAAACTGCAATCCGAATCGAACCCTAGTTGAAATCGCAAAATGATTACTAGGCAACACATTAACCAATTGTCAACGAAGATCGCTAATAAATGAAAATCAATTCGGTTAATACATAAAATTTCACAAAAATAACTTTTAGTAAAATATACGCTTTGAGCAATACGTAACTGAACGAAGCATACCGAT
>JALBCR010002979.1:0-22500 GCA_030710515.1 Abscondita cerata
TAAAAAGTATAATTTATTTTTTCCATTTTTATAAAGTGAAAAAAAATACAAATAATTTTTTTAGAAAAATTAACCAAAAAAACACCAAATGCATTTTTATACTTAAAGATTACAAATTAGAGCATAAAATGAAAAAGCATTATAATACATTTACAAAATATAAAAAAAAAATCCGCTTTTTGTAATCCCTTTTGAAATACCAAAAAAAATAGGATAACCTATGTAAGCATTTAAGACTCATTATTATTAGAAAAAATAAAGAAGAAAACAAATAAAATGAAAAACTGTAGTGAAAAGAAAAAAATTTAGTGCAAATATAAAAATAGTATACGAAACATAAGTGCAGATGGAATCAATGAAAAAAGGAAAAAAACCTTTTTCATATTAAAACCAAAATCTCAAAAAGAGTAAGCCACCATTTCTTACTTAAATCAATTGCCCATTCTTAAAAAATGCAAATACACGAAAACAAAAGTGTAGAATCAAGAGTGAAAAAGGAAAAAAACCTTTTCATATTAAAACAAAAGTTCAAAAAGACAAAAGTAAGATTCATTCTATCTTCAAGAAAAAAAATTGCAAATCATAAAAGAGTATAATTTATTTTTTCCATTTTATAAAGTGAAAAATACTCCCAAATAGATTTTTTCTTAAATTTTAACCATGAAAAACACCAAATGTATTTTCTTTATACTTAAAAATACAAATTAAAGCATAAAATGAACGCATTATAATACATTTACAAACATAAGAGAACATCAGTAACTTCTTTAAATACAAAAAAGAACAGTATGTACCACACATTATCGTTACCGATGTAATCACTTTACGCATCATTGACAAACAACGTTTGTTTAAAAAATCGCAATTTAAATTGAATAGCATTTATTCAATTAATCGAGTGCAAATCTATTAAATAAATAATGTAGAACACATTTTAATCTGCCCCCCCCCCCCCCCCCCCCCCCCATTCCAGGATAAAATAGTATCAAACAGTATTTAATTGGACGATTGCATAGGCGACTGTAAAAACTTGTTCGTTCATTCATTCTACGACGCAAATATTTTGAGCAACGGGTTGCATTATGATATTGATCCCCACGCGGGTACATGTCGAGGTCGCGCGTAAAATGTTATTAACATGGGAAACTTTATTGTTTAGATTATGCCATTCGAAAATTTGCAAAATTACAAATCTTATGTTTTTATTCATGTTTTTACGTAATACGGTTCCGAAGTTATAAATATGTAAAAAATAGCAGTATTTCCTATTAAATCAGTGTAAAATTGATTGAAAAATTTTTTAAAAATGATAAATTTTATTAAACATTATGTGATAGGGTCATAAAAGGAACGTTTTTCTTAAATAAATTTTTTTTTTATCTGTTATAATTTAGAAATTATGGCCGTTTTAGTTTTCGAATGAAATTTTGTCGGAAACGTTTTCGCTTATAACTTTTGAAAACACGCGAGGTCAAAAAAACTGAAACGGCCAAAAATTTTCTATTTCTCTATCCGCGTACGATGCTTTTGAATTTTGAAAATCTGTCCGTAAATAAGCGAGTTGTGGTTAAATTACGGTTCAATTTCTTTGAAATTTTTTGACTATTTTAACATTTTTTTTAACCTCGAAGATGCCCTCGTACTTCAAAAAAATCTAAATCCGAAAATAAAGACACATCTTTCGTAAACTCAGAAACTTTTTTTCCAAACGAAAATATCTTTAGGCGTTCTAATGTGAGACGAATTTGCAAAAAAGGTCGATTTTCGTATAGACATGAAATCTCAAAATTGTTCGTTAATACTTTGATTTTTCATTATAAATCGGACCGTATGGACTTTTCGAAAATTTTTTTTTCCATCTTATACTTTGTTAAGTTTAAAAATTTCAAAACGTCCTGTTATTTTTCTCTATCTCTTACGGTTTAAAAGATATAAGCCTTTAACGATTTATCTACAATTTCAAACCAAATTTTGAAATTTATCCAAAAAGTTTGTGTACCTCCTACGGCCGTATGATAAAAGCCACATCTTTCATTTAAGTGCCATTTTAAAGAGAAAACTGTAAATTGTGGGTTAGGCTGAGCGCTTTTTCGATATGTCTTTTAATTTCCGAGTTATAAGCCCTTAAAGTTAGGGTGGAACTTTTTGCTTTTGGGGTGTAATTACCGTCCCCGACATCCCACGCTTACCAAACAAAATGCATCGGGTTCGTCTTTTGATTTCTATTGGACGCCAAAAAATTTTTAAAAATCGCCGAGCCGTTTAGGCGAAATTAGTTCAAAAATTTTCCAAAAACCCTCGTAACTCTCGAGGGCGTTAGATTGAGACGCGTTTTTTAAATTCTCACGTGAAACGATGAAATCTACTAAGGGCGGCGATAAATTTGAAAATATCTTCGAAACGAAAGCCGTAAATGGCGAAAAACCAAATCAAAATCGAAATTTTGATTTTTCGCGTTCCGGCCGTTTTTAAAGCCGTTTCTCGTAGGAAATTTAAAAAAAAACAACGTCATCGCGTAGAGGGACTTTTAGCCGGCTTAAGGCGTTTTCAATTTACGATCGGACTTTACGTTCGTTATCCCCAGCCAGTCTAGCGAACGTCGAAGATTTTTGAAAAATTTTGTCGAGTCGGCTTTGAAAAATTCTCACGACCTTATCGTAAAAGTTAAGTATTTCGTTTAAAAACAGTTTTAAAGAGGAAAGTCCAGCGCGTAATTTAATATAAGGCGCTTTTTCGATAAATCGTAAAACTTTCGAGATATAAGCCGAAAAGCAAAAATCGTAATCGAAAATTTTCGTTTTTGCGTTCCGACCGTCTTTAAGGCCTTTCTCGTAGGAAATTTTGAAAAAAAATTACATCGTCGGATAGCCGCGTCTTTTAGCCCGCGTACGGCGCGTTCGAGACGGAGGTCGGAGGTCGCGTTCGTTATCGCGAGCGGATCTCCCGCGGGTCGACGAAATTTTCTAAAATTTTCAATGAGTGCGGACGGCGCGAACGTATAATGTGCGACGCGGACCGACCATCGTGCAATATTATATATGTCGACTAGGGTCGCGTAACGCGACCCTCGCCCAGCGCCGCTTCGCGGCGAAGGGGTTTGCTGCTTCACAGCATTCTATTGTCGCGGGGATAGTTTGGTAAAGACACGGCTCGCTTCGCTCGCCAGATTGTAAACATCAAAGTAGCGTCGTTTTCCGAAATCAAATTTTATACAGACACGGCTCGCTTCGCTCGCCAGATTGTAAACATCAAAGTAGCGTCGTTTTCCGAATGCAAATTTAATAAAGACACGGCTCGCTTTGCTTGCCAGATTGTAAACTTGAAAGTAGCATCCTTTTCCGATTGCAACTTTGATAAAGACACGGCTAGCTTCGCTCGCCAAAATGTAAACAACACAATGGCGTCGTTTTCCGAATGCAAATTTGATAATGACACGGCTCGCTTCGCTCGCCAGATTGTAAACATCAAAGTGACGTCGTTTACCGACTGCAACATTGATAAAGACCACGGTTCGCTTCGCTCGCCGGTTTGTAAACATAAGAATGAGCGGCGTTTCCAATTGCAACATTGCTCGCCAGAATTGTGAAGACTAAACTGTGGCTTTTCATAATCAAAGAAATTGTTTCAATACAAATTTGATAAAAACACGGCTCGCTTCGCTCGCCAGATTGTAAACATAAAAGTAGTGTCCTTTTCCGATTGCAACTTTGATTAAAGACACGGCTTGCTTGCTCGCCAGATTGTAAACATAAAGTAGCGTCGTTTTCCGATTGCAACTTTGATAAAGACACGGCTCGCTTCGCTCGCCAAATTGTAATGGTCAAACTCTGGCTTTTCTTAATGAAAGAACTTGTTGCAATGTAAATTTGATAAAAACACGGCTCGCTTCGCTCGCCAGATTGTAAACATCAAAGTAGCATCGTTTTCGATTGCAACTTTAATAAAAACACGGCTCGTTTCGCTCGCCAAATTTTGAAAGGTCAAACTCTGACTTTTTCTTAATCAAAGAACTTGTTTTAATGCAAATTTGATAAAGACACGGCTCGCTTTGCTCGCCAGATTGTAAACATCTAAGTACCGTCGTTTTCCGAATACAACTTTGATAAAGACACGGCTCGGTTTAGCTCGCCAATTCGTGAAGTCAAACGTCTGGTTTATCTTTACTCAAAAAAATGATCTCAATACAAATTTGATAAAGACAATAGAAAATACAAAAATGAAAAACTGTAGTAAAAGAAAAATCTTTTATGTAAATACAAAAACAATATACGAAACTTAAGTCTAGAATCAAAGGGTGAAAAAAGAAAATTGCTTTTCATATTAAAAAAGAAAAGCTCAAAAGGGAAAAAAACTAAGATTATTTTGTGTTTCTTAAAAAATTGTAAAATAAACTTTATTTTTCCAATTTTAGGCAACAAAAAATAACAATTAATTTTAACTCTCAAAATCATAAAAAGTATAAATAATATTTATTGTCATTCTAAAAATGTGGAAAAAACTACAAATTGCTTTTTTTCTAGAATATTAACCATAAAAAAATAACAACAAATGCATTTTCATACTTAAAAAATACAAAAATTCAAATGACATTTTTTATTTTAAATTGAAAAAGGCTCTTAATCGAAAGAAATCAAAAATCCATTTTATTTTAAACACTGAAAGACAAAAGATATAAGAGAATTTAAAAAAAATAAACAAACTATATTTATTGCTTTCTTTAAAAAAAAATGCAATTTTTATTTTTTAAACCTAAAAACGGCTTTTTCTAACTTCTACGTAAATACTAAAAAGAAAAGGAAGTAATTTGTACACATTATTGATAAAACGTGTAATTTAAGACTCATTATTATTAACAAAAAATGAAGAAGAAAACAAATAATATGAAAAACGGTAGTAAAAGAAAAAAAATTTAGTGTAAATATAAAAATAGTATACAAAACATAAGTGCAGAACTAAGAGTGAAAAAGGAAAAATCCCTTTTCATATTAAAAACCCAAAAGCTCAAAAAAATGTAAACCATCTATTCTTACTTAAAAAATTGCCCATTAACTTTATTTTTGCAATTGTAAGCAACAAAAAACAGCAATTTCCATTTTTAACTATAAAATATCATAAAAAGTATAAATAATATTTTTCATTCTTAAAAAGTAGAAAATACTACAAATTATTTTTTTCTAGAATATTAACCATGAAAAATAAAACAAAATTCATTTTTTTATTCTTAAAATATGCAAATACAGGAAACAAAAGTGCAGAATCAAAGAGTGAAAAAGAAAAAACCCCTTTTGGTATTAAAACAAAAGCTCAAAAAGATAAAAGTAAGATTCTTTTCTTTCTTTAAGAAAAAAAAATTGCCCATAATAAAAAAGTACTAATTTATTTTTTTTCCCATTTTTATAAATCTTTGTGAAAAAATTTTCCACAAATCATTTTTTTAGAAAAATTAACCATAAAAAAACACCAAATGCAGTAAAGTTTTTTATACTTAAAGATTACAAATTATTTTGAGCATGCAAACGATAAATGTAAAACAGCAAGACATCTATTATAACGAAAAACATACAATTTACAATTTAATATAAAAAGATAAATATTTTTTGTAACTTTTTAAATGACAAAAAGAAGGTTAACCTATGTAAGCATTTAGTGAGACTGATTATTATTAAGAAAAACTAAGCAGAAAAAAAAAATTTCATAATATTTTGACAGAATTCGTAAAAATTTTTTAGGTACAAATTTAAAATATATGCGAAACAAAAGTGCAGAATCAAAAGAGATAAAAAAATTTAAAAAAAAATTTTCGAATTAAACCCTTTTGGTATTAAAAACAAAAGCTCAAAAAGATAAAGGATTATAAGATTCTTTTCTATCTTCAAGAAAAAAAAATAAAAAAAAAAAAATGCCCATCATCGAAAAAGTATAATTTATTTTTTCCATTTTTATAAAGTGAAAAATACTACAAATAATTTTTTTTTAGAAATTTTAACCATAAAAAACACCAAATGCATTTTTATACTTAAAGATTACAAATTAGAGTATAAAATGAAAAAAGCATTATAATACATTTACAAAATATAAGAGAAAATCTTTTTTTAACTTTTTCAAATACAAAAAAAGGATAACCTATGTAAGCATTTAAGACTCATTATTATTAAGAAAAAATTAAGAAGAAAACAAATAAAATGAAAAACTGTAGTAAAAGAAAAAAATTTAGTGCAAATATAAAAATAGTATACGAAACATAAGTGCAGAATCAATGAGTGAAAAAAGGAAAAAAACCTTTTCATATTAAAACCAAAATCTCAAAAATAAGTAAGCCACCATTTCTTACTTAAAAAAATATTGCCCATTCTTAAAAAATGCAAACACACGAAACAAAAGTGTAGAATCAATGAGTGAAAAAGAAAAACCCCTTTTGGTATTAAAAACAAAAGTTCAAAAAGATAAAGTAAGAATCTTTTCTATCTTCAAGAAAAAAATTGCCCATCATAAAAGAGTATAATTTATTTTTTTCCATTTTTATAAAGTGAAAAATACTCCAAATAATCTTTTTTTTAATTTTAACGATGAAACACACCAAATGCATTTTTATACTTAAAAATACAAATTAAAGCATAAAATGAACGCATTATAATACATTTACAAATATAAGAGAAACATCTTTTAATACAAAAAAGAACAGTATGTAACGCACATTATCCATACCCATGTAATCACTTTACGCATAATTGAAAACAACGTTTGTTTGAAAAAGAAATTGTAATTTAAATTGAATAGCATTTATTCAATTAATCGAGTGCAAATCTATTAAGTAAATCATGTAGAACACATTTTATTCTGGGATCTAGGGTAAATCTAAGTAAATCTAGAATAAAATAGTTTCAAACAGTATTTAATTGGACGATTGCATAGGCGACTGTAAAAACCTGTTCGTTCATTCATTCTACGACGCAAATATTTTGAGCATCGGGTTGCATTATGATATTGAAAAGCACGCGGGTACATGTCGAGGTCGCGCGTAAAATGTTATTAACAAAGGAAACTTTATTGTTTAGATTATGCCATTCGAAAATTTGCAAAATTACAAATCTTATGTTTTTATTCATGTTTTTACGTAATACGGTTCCGAAGTTATAAATATGTAAAAAATAGCAGTATTTCCTATGCAATCAGTGTAAAATTGATTGAAATTTTTTTTAAAATGATAAATTTTATTAAACATTATGTGATAGGGTCATAAAAGGAACGTTTTTCTTAAATAAATTTTTTTTTATCTGTTATAATTTAGAAATTATGGCCGTTTTAGTTTTCGAATGAAATTTTGTCGGAAACGTTTTCGCTTATAACTTTTAAAAACACGCGAGGTCAAAAAAACTGAAACGGCCAAAATTTTTATTTCTCTATCCGCGTACGATGCTTTTGAATTTTGAAAATCTGTCCGTAAATAAGCGAGTTGTGGTCAAATTACGGTTCAATTTCTTTGAAATTTTTTGACTATTTTTAACATTTTTTTAACCTCGAAGATGCCCTCGTACAAAAAAATCTAAATCGAAAAATAAAGACACATCTTTCGTAAACTCGAAACTTTTTCCAAATAAAAATATCTTTAGCCGTTCTAATGTGAGACGAATTTGAAAAAAGGTCGATTTTCGTATAGATTTGAAATCTCAAAATTGTTCGTTAATACTTTGATTTTCATTATAAATCGGACCGTATGGACTTTTCGAAAATTTTTTTCCATCTTATACTTTGTTAAGTTTAAAAATTTCAAAACGTCCTGTTATTTTTCTCTATCTCTTACGGTTTAAAAGATATAAGCCTTTAACGATTTATCTACGAATTTCAAACCAAATTTTGAAATTTATCCAAAAAAGTTTGTGTACCTCCTACGGCCGTATGATAAAAGCCACATCTTTCATTTAAGTGCCATTTTAAAGAGAAAACTGTAAATTGTGGGTTAGGCTGAGCGCTTTTTCGATATGTCTTTTAATTTCCGAGTTATAAGCCCTTAAAGTTAGGGGTGGAACTTTTTGCTTTTGGGGTGTAATTACCGTCCCCGACATCCCACGCTTACCAAACAAAATTCATCGCGTTCGTCTTTTCGATTTCTATCGGACGCAAAAAAAATTTTAAAAATCGCCGGCCGTTTAGGCGAGAAATTAGTTCAAAAATTTTCCAAAAACCCTCGTAACTCTCGAGGGCGTTAAATTGAGACGCGGTTTTTAAATTCTCACGTGAAACGATGAAATCTACTAAGGGCGGCGATAAATTTGAAAATATCTTCGAAACGAAAGCCGTAAATGGCGAAAAACCAAATCAAAATCGAAATTTTGATTTTTCGCGTTCCGGCCGTTTTAAAGCCGTTTCTCGTAGGAAATTTAAAAAAAACGACGTCATCGCGTAGAGGTCTTTTAGCCGGCTTAAGGCGTTTTCAATTTACGATCGGACTTTACGTTCGTTATCCCCAGCCAGTCTAGCGAACGTCGAAGATTTTGAAAAATTTTGTCGAGTCGGCTTTGAAAAATTCTCACGACCTTATCGTAAAAGTTAAGTATTTCGTTTAAAAACGGTTTTAAAGAGGAAAGTCCAGCGCGTAATTTAATATAAGGCGCTTTTTCGATAAGTCGTAAAACTTTCGAGATATAAGCCGAAAAGCGAAAATCGTAATCGAAAATTTTCGTTTTTGCGTTCCGACCGTCTTTTAAGGCCTTTCTCGTAGGAAATTTTGAAAAAAATTACATCGTCGGATAGCCGCGTCTTTTAGCCCGCGTACGGCGCGTTCGAGACGGAGGTCGGAGGTCGCGTTCGTTATCGCGAGCGGATCTCCCGCGGGTCGACGAAATTTTCTAAAATTTTCAATGAGTGCGGACGGCGCGAACGTATAATGTGCGACGCGGACCGACCATCGTGCAATATTATATGTCGACTAGGGTCGCGTAACGCGACCCTTGCCCAGCGCCGCTTCGCGGCGAAGGGTTGCTGCTTCAGCAGCAATCTATTGTCGCGGGGATAGTTTGGTAAAGACACGGCTCGCTTCGCTCGCCAGATTGTAAACATCAAAGTAGCGTCGTTTTCCGAAATCAAATTTGATACAGACACGGCTCGCTTCGCTCGCCAGATTGTAAACATGAAAGTAGCATCGTTTTCCGAATGCAAATTTAATAAAGACACGGCTCGCTTCGCTCGCCAGATTGTAAACAAGAAAATAGCATCCTTTTCCGAATTTGTTTTTTGGTGTTTGAAGGTTGTGTTTGCAAATTTGATAAAGACACGGCTCGCTTCGCTCGCCAGATTGTAAACATCAAAGTGGCGTCGTTTTCCGAATGCAACATTGATAAAGACACGGCTCGCTTCGCTCGCCAGTTTGTAAACATGAGAATGGCGTCGTTTTCCGATTGCAACATTGCTCGCCAAATTGTGAAGACTAAACTGTGGCTTTTCATAATCAAAGAAATTGTTTCAATACAAATTTGAAAAAATTAGGGGGAGTTTAAATGTGGTGTTTTAAGACACGGCTCGCTTCGCTCGCCAGATTGTAAACATAAAAGTAGTGTCCTTTTCCGATTGCAAATTTGATAAAGACACGGCTCGTTTCGTTCGCCAGATTTTAAACATCAAAGTAGCTTCTTTTTCCGAATTCAACTTTAATAAAAACGCCTCCCCCCCCCCCCCACAAAATAAAAAACACACACCCCCCCCTCACAAAAAAAAACTTGTTGCAATGCAAATTTGATAAAAACACGGCTCGCTTTGCTCGCCAGATTGTAAACATCAAAGTAGCGTCGTTTTCCAAATGCAACTTTAATAAAAACACGGCTCGCTTCGCTCGCCAAATTGTAACGATCAAACTCTGGCTTTTCTTAATCAAAAAAAATTGTTTTATTGCAAATTTGATAAAAACACGGCTCGCTTCGCTCGCCAGATTGTAAACATCAAAGTATGGTCGTTTTCCGAATGCAACATTGATAAAGACACGGCTCGCTTTGCTCGCCAATTCGTAAAAGACAAAATAAAAAATTTTTTTAAAAATTTAAAACTGTTTTTCTTTTAAAATTAAAAAAATAGCATCGTTTTCGAATTCCAACTTTGATAAAGACACGGCTCGGTTTCGCTCGCCAAATGAAGGTCAAACTCTGGTTTTCTTACTCAAAAAAATGATCTCAATACAAATTTGATAAAGACAATAGAAAATACAAAAATGAAAAACTGTAGTAAAAGAAAAATCTTTTATGTAAATACAAAAACAATATACGAAACTTAAGTCTAGAATCAAAGGGTGAAAAAAGAAAATTGCTTTTCATATTAAAAGAAAAGCTCAAAAGGAAAAAAAAACTAAGATTATTTTTGTTTCTTAAAAAAATTGTAAAATAAACTTTATTTTTTCCAATTTTAGGCAACAAAAAATAACAATTAATAAAATTTTAACTCTCAAAATCATAAAAAGTATAAATAATATTTATTGTCATTCTAAAAATGTGGAAAAAACTAAAAATTGCTTTTTTCTAGAATATTAACCATAAAAAATAACAACAAATGCATTTTTCATACTTAAAAAATACAAAAATTCAAATGACATTTTTATTTTAAATTGAAAAAGGCTCTTAATCGAAAGAAATCAAAAATCCATTTTATTTTAAACACTGAAAGACAAAAGATATAAGAAATTTAAAAAAAATAAACAAACTATATTTATTGCTTTCTTTAAAAAAATGCAATTTTTATTTTAAACCTAGAAACGGCTTTTTCTAACTTCTACGTAAATACTAAAAAGAAAAGGAAGTAATTTGTACACATTATTGATAAAACGTGTAATTTAAGACTCATTATTATTAACAAAAATGAAGAAGAAAACAAATAATATGAAAAACGGTAGTAAAAGGAAAAAAATTTAGTGTAAATATAAAAATAGTATACAAAACATAAGTGCAGAACTAAGAGTGAAAAAAGGAAAAACCCCATTTCATATTAAAAACAAAAGTTACAAAAAAAAGTAAACCATCTATTCTTACTTAAAAAAATTGCCCATTACACTTTATTTATTGCAATTGTAAGCAAAAAAAACAGCAATTTATTTTTAACTATTAAATATCATAAAAGTATAAATAATATTTTTTTCATTCTTAAAAAGTAGAAAATACTACAAATTATTTTTCTAGAATATTAACCATGAAAAATAAAACAAAATTCATTTTTTATTCTTAAAATATGCAAATACAGGAAACAAAAGTGCAGAATCAAAGAGTGAAAAAAGAAAAACCCCTTTTGGTATTAAAAACAAAAGCTCAAAAGATAAAAGTAAGCATTCTTTTCTTCTCCTTTTTTTCCTTTTTCTCTCTTTTTTTCTTTTTATCATTTTTTCCATTTTCTTTTCTACATCCCATTTACATAACAAAATACACAAACTAAATAAAAAATTTTTTAATTAATTTATAACTCAAAATTATTTTAATATTACCACCAAATATTAATACCCTCTACTACAACACTTCTTTTCTAACAAAACCCATTCCATTATTTCAATTTACATATTATAATATTCCCCATTTTTTATACAAATAAATAACACACAAATTACCCAAAATAATATAATACAACTAAACATTATTTATAAATCTTACTTATTTTTTCATTTATTTAACACATCCATAACACAAATTTTTTTACATTACAAATAACACATATCTACATCACTCACCACTCTACTTTCAAAAATTTTTTCACCTTTTTTCCAACACTACCTTTCTTTTTTTTTCTTTTTTCTTATTTTTTTCTCTTTCCCTCCTCTTTTTTTTTTTTTTCTTCTTTTTTTTTTTTTTTTTTTTTTTTCTTTTTTCTTTCCTTTTTTTTTTTTTTTTTTTTTTTTTTCTTTTTTCTTTTTTTCTTTTTTTTTTTTCTTTTTTTTTTTTTTTTTTTTCTTTTTTTTTTTTTTTTTTTTTCTTTTCTTTTTTTTTTTTTTTTTTTTTTTTTTTTTTTTTTTTTTTTTTTTTTTTTTTTTTTTTTTTTTCTTTTTTTCTTCAAGAAAAAAATTCCTGCCCAACATAAAAAGTATAATTTATTTTTTCCATTTTTATAAAGTGAAAAAAAATACAAATAATTTTTTTTAAAAAATTAACCATAAAAACACCAAATGCATTTTTTATACTTAAAGATTACAAATTAGAGCATAAAATGAAAAAAGCATTATAATACATTTACAAAATATAAGAGAAAATCTTTTTTTTTAACTTTTTTAAATACCAAAAAAAAGGATAACCTATGTAAGCATTTAAGACTCATTATTATTAAGAAAAATTAAGAAGAAAACAAATAAAATGAAAAACTGTAGTAAAAGAAAAAAATTTAGTGCAAATATAAAAATAGTATACGATACATAAGTGCAGAATCAATGAGTGAAAAAAGAAAAAACCTTTTTCATATTAAAACCAAAATCTCAAAAAAAATAAGCCACCATTTCTTACTTAAAAAAAAATTGCCCATTCTTAAAAAAATGCAAATACACGAAACAAAAGTGTAGAATCAAAGAGTGAAAAAGGAAAAAAACCTTTTTCATATTAAAAACAAAAGTTCAAAAAGACAAAAGTAAGATTCTTTTTCTATCTTCAAGAAAAAAATTGCAAATCATAAAAGAGTATAATTTATTTTTCCATTTTTATAAAGTGAAAAATACTCCAAATAATTTTTCTTGAATTTTAACCATGAAAAACACCAAATGCATTTTCTTTTATACTTAAAAATACAAATTAAAGCATAAAATGAACGCATTATAATACATTTACAAATATAAGATAACATCTTTTAATAAATACAAAAAAGAACAGTATGTAACGCACATTATCGTTACCCATGTAATCACTTTACGCATCATTGAAAACAACGTTTGTTTGAAAAAGCAATTGTAATTTAAATTGAATAGCATTTATTCAATTAATCGAGTGCAAATCTATTAAATAAATAATGTAGAACACATTTTTTTCTAAAATCTAATGTAAATCTAAGTATCCAGGATAAAATAGTATCAAACAGTATTTAATTGGACGATTGCATAGGCGACTGTAAAAACCGTTCATTCATTCTACGACGCAAATATTTTGAGCAACGGGTTGCATTATGATATTGAAAAGCACGCGGGTACATGTCGAGGTCGCGCGTAAAATGTTATTAACAAAGGAAACTTTATTGTTTAGATTATGCCATTCGAAAATTTGCAAAATTACAAATCTTATGTTTTTTATTCATGTTTTTACGTAATACGGTTCCGAAGTTATAAATATGTAAAAAATAGCAGTATTTCCTATGCAATCAGTGTAAAATTGATTGAAATTTTTTTTAAAATGATAAATTTTATTAAACATTATGTGATAGGGTCATAAAAGGAACGTTTTTCTTAAATAAATTTTTTTTTATCTGTTATAATTTAGAAATTATGGCCGTTTTAGTTTTCGAATGAAATTTTGTCGGAAACGTTTTTGCTTATAACTTTTTAAAACACGCGAGGTCAAAAAAACTGAAACGGCCAAAATTTTTATTTCTCTATCCGCGTACGATGCTTTTGAATTTTGAAAATCTGTCCGTAAATAAGCGAGTTGTGGTCAAATTACGGTTCAATTTCTTTGAAATTTTTTGACTATTTTTAACATTTTTTTAACCTCGAAGATGCCCTCGTACAAAAAAAATCTAAATCAAAAATAAAGACACATCTTTCGTAAACTCGAAACTTTTTCCAAACGAAAATATCTTTAGCCGTTCTAATGTGAGACGAATTTGAAAAAAGGTCGATTTTCGTATAGACTTGAAATCTCAAAATTGTTCGTTAATACTTTGATTTTTCATTATAAATCGGACCGTATGGACTTTTTCGAAAATTTTTTTTCCATCTTATACTTTGTTAAATTTAAAAATTTCAAAACGTCCTGTTATTTTTTCTCTATCTCTTACGGTTTAAAAGATATAAGCCTTTAACGATTTATCTACGAATTTCAAACCAAATTTTGAAATTTATCAAAAAAGTTTGTGTACCTCCTACGGCCGTATGATAAAAGCCACATCTTTCATTTAAGTGCCATTTTAAAGAAAACTGTAAATTGTGGGTTAGGCTGAGCGCTTTTTCGATATGTCTTTTAATTTCCGAGTTATAAGCCCTTAAAGTTAGGGGTGGAACTTTTTGCTTTTGGGGTGTAATTACCGTCCCCGACATCCCACGCTTACCAAACAAAATTCATCGCGTTCGTCTTTTCGATTTCTATCGGACGCCAAAAAAATTTTAAAAATCGCCGGCCGTTTAGGCCAGAAATTAGTTCAAAAATTTTCCAAAAACCCTCGTAACTCTCGAGGGCGTTAGATTGAGACGCGGTTTTTTAAATTCTCACGTAAAACGATGAAATCTACTAAGGGCGGCGATAAATTTGAAAATATCTTCGAAACGAAAGCCGTAAATGGCGAAAAACCAAATCAAAATCGAAATTTTTGATTTTTTCGCGTTCCGGCCGTTTTAAAGCCGTTTCTCGTAGAAAATTTAAAAAAACGACGTCATCGCGTAGAGGGTCTTTTAGCCGGCTTAAGGCGTTTTCAATTTACGATCGGACTTTACGTTCGTTATCCCCAGCCAGTCTAGCGAACGTCGAAGATTTTGAAAAATTTTGTCGAGTCGGCTTTGAAAAATTCTCACGACCTTATCGTAAAAGTTAAGTATTTCGTTTAAAAACGGTTTTAAAGAGGAAAGTCCAGCGCGTAATTTAATATAAGGCGCTTTTTCGATAAGTCGTAAAACTTTCGAGATATAAGCCGAAAAGTGAAAATCGTAATCGAAAATTTTCGTTTTTGCGTTCCGACCGTCTTTAAGGCCTTTCTCGTAGGAAATTTTGAAAAAAATTACATCGTCGGATAGCCGCGTCTTTTAGCCCGCGTACGGCGCGTTCGAGACGGAGGTCGGAGGTCGCGTTCGTTATCGCGAGCGGATCTCCCGCGGGTCGACGAAATTTTCTAAAATTTTCAATGAGTGCGGACGGCGCGAACGTATAATGTGCGACGCGGACCGACCATCGTGCAATATTATATGTCGACTAGGGTCGCGTAACGCGACCATCTGCTTCGCGCGCTTCGCGGCGAAGGGGTTTGCTGCTTCGCAGCAATCTATTGTCGCGGGGATAGTTTGGTAAAGACACGGCTCGCTTCGCTCGCCAGATTGTAAACATCAAAGTAGCGTCGTTTTCCGAAATCAAATTTGATAAAGACACGGCTCGCTTCGCTCGCCAGATTGTAAACATGAAAGTAGCATCCTTTTCCGATTGCAACTTTGATAAAGACACGGCTCGCTTCGCTCGCCAAAATGTAAACAACACAATGGCGTCGTTTTCCGAATGCAAATTTGATAATGACACGGCTCGCTTCGCTCGCCAGATTGTAAACATCAAAGTGGACGTCGTTTTCCGGAATGCAACATTGATAAAGACACGGCTCGCTTCGCTCGCCGGTTTGTAAACATGAGAATGGCGTCGTTTTCCGATTGCAACATTGCTCGCCAAATTGTGAAAGACTAAACTGTGGCTTTTCATAATCAAAGAAATTGTTACAATACCAATTTGATAAAACACGGCTCGCTTCGCTCGCCAGATTGTAAACATAAAAGTAGTGTCCTTTTCCGATTGCAACTATGATAAAGACAACGGATACGGTTCGCTCGCCAATTGAAAAAACTTTTTTTTTTTAATTAAAAAAATTTTTTTTTAGTTTGAAAACATAACAAAGTAGCGTCGTTTTCCGAATGCAACTTTAATAAAAACACGGCTCTCTTCGCTTACCGCCAAATTGTGAAAGGTCAAACTCTGGCTTTTCTTTAATCAAGAAGAACTTGTTGCAATGCAAATTTGATAAAAACACGGCTCGCTTTGCTCGCCAGATTGTAAACATCAAAGTAGCGTCGTTTTCCAAATGCAACTTTAATAAAAACACGGCTCGCTTCGCTCGCCAAATTGTAAAGATCAAACTCTGGCTTTTCTTAATCAAAAAAATTGTTTTATTGCAAATTTGATAAAAACACGGCTCGCTTCGCTCGCCAGATTGTAAACATCAAAGTATGGTCGTTTTCCGAATGCAACATTGATAAAGACACGGCTCGCTTTGCTCGCCAATTCGTGAAATTAAACCGTTTTTCTTAACAAACTTTTTTTTTTTTTTTTTTAAAAATTTTTTTTTTAATTTTAAAAAAAAAAAAAAAAAAAATTAAAAAAAAAAAAAAAAAAAAAAAAAATTTTAAAAAAAAAAAAAAAAAAAAAGAATTTTTTTATTTTTAAAATTTAAAAAAAATTTTTTTTTTTAATTAAAAATTTTTCTTTACTAATTTTAAAAAAAACACGGCTCGCTTCGGTCGCCCGAATTAAACACTCCTTCTACCCCAGAAAAAAATTATACCTCGTTTTCCGAATTCAACTTTGATAAAGACACGGCTCGGTTTTCTGCTCTCCAAATTGTGAAGGTCAAACTCTGGTTTATCTTACTCAAAAATGATCTCAATACAAATTTGATAAAGACAATAGAAAATACAAAAATGAAAAACTGTAGTAAAAAAAAAATCTTTTATGTAAATACAAAAACAATATACGAAACTTAAGTCTAGAATCAAAGGGTGAAAAAAAGAAAATTGCTTTTCATATTAAAAAAAAGCTCAAAAGGAAAAAAAACTAAGATTATTTTTGTTTCTTAAAAAAATTGTAAAATAAACTTTATTTTTTCCAATTTTAGGCAACAAAAATAACTAATTAATTAATTAATTTTAACTCTCAAAATCATAAAAAGTATAAATAATATTTATTGTCATTCTTAAAATGTGGAAAAAACTACAAATTGTTTTTTTCTAGAATATTAACCATAAAAATAACAACAAATGCATTTTTTCATACTTAAAAATACAAAAATTCAAATGACATTTTTATTTTAAATTGAAAAAGGCTCTTAATCGAAAGAAATCAAAAATCCATTTTATTTTAAACACTGAAAGACAAAAGATATAAGAGAATTTAAAAAAAATAAACAAACTATATTTATTGCTTTCTTTAAAAAAATGCAATTTTTATTTTTTAAACCTAGAAACGGCTTGTTTCCAACTTCTACGTAAATACTAAAAAGAAAAGGAAGTAATTTGTACACATTATTGATAAAACGTGTAATTTAAGACTCATTATTATTAACAAAAATGAAGAAGAAAACAAATAATATGAAAAACGGTAGTAAAAGAAAAAAAATTTAGTGTAAATATAAAAATAGTATACAAAACATAAGTGCAGAACTAAGAGTGAAAAAGGAAAAACCCCATTTCATATTAAAAACAAAAGCTAAAAAAAAGTAAACCATCTATTCTTACTTAAAAAAATTGCCCATTACACTTTATTTTTTGCAATTGTAAGCAAAAAAACAGCAATTTATTTTAACTATTAAATATCATAAAAGTATAAATAATATTTTTTTCATTCTTAAAAAGTAGAAAATACTACAAATTATTTTTTCTAGAATATTAACCATGAAAAATAAAACAAAATTCATTTTTTATTCTTAAAATATGCAAATACAGGAAACAAAAGTGCAGAATCAAAGAGTGAAAAGGAAAAAACCCTTTTGGTATTAAAAACAAAAGCTCAAAAAGATAAAAGTAAGATTCTTTTCTTTCTTCAAAAAGAAAAAAAAATTGCCCATCATAAAAAGTATAATTTATTTTTTCCATTTTATAAAGTGAAAAAAATACAAATAATTTTTTTTAGAAAATTAACCATAAAAAACACCAAATGCATTTTTATACTTAAAGATTACAAATTAGAGCATAAAATGAAAAAAGCATTATAATACATTTACAAAATATAAGAGAAAATCTTTTTTTGTAACTATTTTAAATACAAAAAAAGGATAACCTATGTAAGCATTTAAGACTCATTATTATTAAGAAAAAATTAAGAAGAAAACAAATAAAATGAAAAACTGTAGTAAAAGAAAAAAATTTAGTGCAAATATAAAAATAGTATACGATACATAAGTGCAGAATCAATGAGTGAAAAAAGAAATAAACCTTTTTCATATTAAAACCAAAATCTCAAAAAAAATAAGCCACCATTTCTTACTTAAAAACAAAATTGCCCATTCTTAAAAAATGCAAATACACGAAACAAAAGTGTAGAATCAAAGAGTGAAAAAGGAAAAAACCTTTTTCATATTAAAAACAAAAGTTCAAAAAGACAAAAGTAAGATTCTTTTTCTATCTTCAAGAAAAAAATTGCAAATCATAAAAGAGTATAATTTATTTTTTTCCATTTTTATAAAGTGAAAAATACTCCAAATAATTTTTTTCTTAGAATTTTAACCATGAAAAACACCAAATGGATTTTCTTTTATACTTAAAAATACAAATTAAAGCATAAAATGAACGCATTATAATACATTTACAAACATAAGAGAACATCTTTTTAGTAACTTCTTTAAATACAAAAAAGAACAGTATGTAACGCACATTATCGTTACCCATGTAATCACTTTACGCATCATTGACAAACAACGTTTGTTTAAAAAAGCAATTTAAATTGAATAGCATTTATTCAATTAATCGAGTGCAAATCTATTAAATAAATAATGTAGAACACATTTTAATCTGTTCCAGGATAAAATAGTATCAAACAGTATTTAATTGGACGATTGCATAGGCGACTGTAAAAACCTGTTCGTTCATTCATTCTACGACGCAAATATTTTGAGCAACGGGTTGCATTATGATATTGAAAAGCACGCGGGTACATGTCGAGGTCGCGCGTAAAATGTTATTAACAAAGGAAACTTTATTGTTTAGATTATGCCATTCGAAAATTTGCAAAATTACAAATCTTATGTTTTTTATTCATGTTTTTACGTAATACGGTTCCGAAGTTATAAATATGTAAAAAATAGCAGTATTTCCTATGCAATCAGTGTAAAATTGATTGAAATTTTTTTTAAAATGATAAATTTTATTAAACATTATGTGATAGGGTCATAAAAGGAACGTTTTTCTTAAATAAATTTTTTTTTTATCTGTTATAATTTAGAAATTATGGCCGTTTTAGTTTTCGAATAAAATTTTGTCGGAAACGTTTTCGCTTATAACTTTTAAAAACACGCGAGGTCAAAAAAAACTGAAACGGCCAAAATTTTTTATTTCTCTATCCGCGTACGATGCTTTTGAATTTTGAAAATCGGTCCGTAAATAAGCGAGTTGTGGTCAAATTACGGTTCAATTTCTTTGAAATTTTTTGACTATTTTAACATTTTTTTAACCTCGAAGATGCCCTCGTACAAAAAAAAATCTAAATCGAAAAATAAAGACACATCTTTCGTAAACTCGAAACTTTTTCCAAACAAAAATATCTTTAGCCGTTCTAATGTGAGACGAATTTGAAAAAAGGTCGATTTTCGTATAGACTTGAAATCTCAAAATTGTTCGTTAATACTTTGATTTTTCATTATAAATCGGACCGTATGGACTTTTTCGAAAATTTTTTTTTTCCATCTTATACTTTGTTAAGTTTAAAAATTTCAAAACGTCCTGTTATTTTTCTCTATCTCTTACGGTTTAAAAGATATAAGCCTTTAACGATTTATCTACGAATTTCAAACCAAATTTTGAAATTTATCCAAAAAAAGTTTGTGTACCTCCTACGGCCGTATGATAAAAGCCACATCTTTCATTTAAGTGCCATTTTAAAGAGAAAACTGTAAATTGTGGGTTAGGCTGAGCGCTTTTTCGATATGTCTTTTAATTTCCGAGTTATAAGCCCTTAAAGTTAGGGGTGGAACTTTTTGCTTTTGGGGTGTAATTACCGTCCCCGACATCCCACGCTTACCAAACAAAATTCATCGCGTTCGTCTTTTGATTTCTATCGGACGCCAAAAAAAATTTTAAAAATCGCCGGCCGTTTAGGCTAGAAATTAGTTCAAAAATTTTCCAAAAACCCTCGTAACTCTCGAGGGCGTTAAATTGAGACGCGGTTTTTTTAAATTCTCACGTGAAACGATGAAATCTACTAAGGGCGGCGATAAATTTGAAAATATCTTCGAAACGAAAGCCGTAAATGGCGAAAAACCAAATCAAAATCGAAATTTTGATTTTTCGCGTTCCGGCCGTTTTTAAAGCCGTTTCTCGTAGGAAATTTAAAAAAAACGACGTCATCGCGTAGAGGGTCTTTTTAGCCGGCTTAAGGCGTTTTCCAATTTACGATCGGACTTTACGTTCGTTATCCCCAGCCAGTCTAGCGAACGTCGAAGATTTTTGAAAAATTTTGTCGAGTCGGCTTTGAAAAATTCTCACGACCTTATCGTAAAAGTTAAGTATTTCGTTTAAAAACAGTTTTAAGAGGAAAGTCCAGCGCGTAATTTAATATAAGGCGCTTTTTCGATAAGTCGTAAAACTTTCGAGATATAAGCCGAAAAGCGAAAATCGTAATCGAAAATTTTCGTTTTTTTGCGTTCCGACCGTCTTTAAGGCCTTTCTCGTAGGAAATTTTGAAAAAAATTACATCGTCGGATAGCCGCGTCTTTTAGCCCGCGTACGGCGCGTTCGAGACGGAGGTCGGAGGTCGCGTTCGTTATCGCGAGCGGATCTCCCGCGGGTCGACGAAATTTTCTAAAATTTTCAATGAGTGCGGACGGCGCGAACGTATAATGTGCGACGCGGACCGACCATCGTGCAATATTATATGTCGACTAGGGTCGCGTAACGCGACCTTGCCCAGCGCCGCTTCGCGGCGAAGGGGTTTGCTGCTTCGCAGCAATCTATTGTCGCGTCGGGATAGTTTGGTAAAGACACGGCTCGCTTCGCTCGCCAGATTGTAAACATCAAAGTAGCGTCGTTTTCCGAAATCAAATTTGATACAGACACGGCTCGCTTCGCTCGCCAGATTGTAAACATCAAAGTAGCGTCGTTTTCCGAATGCAAATTTAATAAAGACACGGCTCGCTTCGCTCGCCAGATTGTAAAAAAAAAAACAATCAAAGTGGCGTCGTTTTCCGAAAAGGAGAAAGAAGGGGTTGTGGGAGGGAAAAGGAGAAGGGGTGTTTTGAGGGAAATTGTGCAAAGGGAAGAGAAAGGGGGTTTTCAAAAAAAAAAGGGTTCAAAAAAAAAGGAAAAAAAGGGTTCCCCAAGGGGAAAAAAAAATATGTCTTTCCCAGGAACAAAAAAGTTCCCCAAGGGGAAAAAAAGATTTTTCAAAGAACCAAAAAAAAGTTCCCCAAAAGGAAGGAAACTTTTCTAAAAAAAAGTGAAGAAAATGGAAAAAAAGTTTGAAGGGAAAAAAAAAGATTTTTCCAAAAATTTAAAAAAAAAGTTGAAAAGGGAAAAAATTTTTAAAAAAAAATGGTTTTATAAATTTAAAAAATAGTAAAAAAATGTTTTTAAAAAAAAGTCGGGAACTTCAAAAAAAATTGCAACTTTGATAAAGACACGGCTCGCTTCGCTCGCCAAAATGTAAACAAACACATTGGCGTCGTTTTCCGCCCCCCCCCCCCCAACCTGCAACATTGATAATGACACGGCTCGCTTCGCTCGCCAGATTGTAAACATCACCAGAATGGCGTCGTTTTCCGATTGCAACATTGCTCGCCAAATTGTAAAGACTAAACTGTGGCTTTTCATAATCAAAGAAATTGTTTCAATACCAATTTGATAAAGACACGGCTCGCTTCGCTCGCCAGATTGTAAACATTTTAAAAGTAGTGTCCTTTTCCGATTGCAACTATGATATACTTTTATTAATTTTATAAAGTTTTTTTTTTTTTTAAATTTTAAAATATTTTAATTTTTTTTTTTAAAAAAATTTAAAAAAAGCAGCACGGCTTTTTTTTTTTTTTTTTTTTTTTTTTTTTTTTTTTTTTTTTTTTTTTTTTTTTTTTTTTTAATTTCGCTTGCTCGCCAAATTGTAAAAAAAACTATCAAACCTGAGCTTTTCTTAATACAAATAAATTTTGTTTTATTGCAAATTTGATAAAAACACGGCTCGCTTCGCTCGCCAGATTTGTAAACATCAAAGTAGCGTCGTTTTCCGAATGAAACTATTAATAAAGACACGGCGTCGTCTTTGCTCGCCAGATTGTAAACATGAAAGTCAGCTCATTTTCCGATTGCAACTTTGATAAAGACACGGCTCGCTTCGCTCGCCAAATAATAAACTTAAAAATGGCGTCGTTTTCTCGAATTGCCTTCTTTTAATTTAACGTTACGTCGGTTTCGCTTCGCTTGCCAGATTGTAAACATTAAACATCTTTACGTCGTTTTGAACCGGCTGCAACATTTTTAATAAAAGACACGGCTCGCTTCAAGTCGGTTTTTAAAAAAAAAAAAGGGTTTTTTGAAAATGAAATGCTCGCCAAATTGTGAAGACTTTGTCAAACTGTGGCTTTTCATAATAAAAAAAAATTTTTAAAAAAAAATGAAAAAAAAAAGGATTGTTTTGATTGAGAAAAGGAAAAAATAAAATGGTTTCAATAAAAATTTAA